>MTQE01000401.1:22534215-22570909 GCA_014337955.1 Aspidoscelis marmoratus
CACAAGGGGTTTTTCTGCAGAGCCTTTGCTAATCTCCGAAGGCAACTTCATTGGGATTTCGGAGCTGGCTTTGGAGGGACTCTGAAGTCTTGGGTTTGGGGCACCCCCCCATGGGTGCCTCCCCCCCCCGAGCCTCCTCTAGACCCCCATTGCTGTAGTGGAAACAGGCTCCCTACAATCTGGATTTGAAGGCTTTAATAGGGTCTACACAAAATCCGGATTATAGGTCCTGAAGGAGCCATATGATCCGGATTTCCCTAGCTGTGGTGGAAACAGATGTGTCCCTAATGGGGTCTGTAGTGGAAATGGGGTCATCCGGCTCTCAGCCAAATGGGTCCTTAATGGGTGCTTCAATGGATACTTAGTGCTAATGGAAAAACATCCTAGATTTGGAATAGAGGAAAGGGGTTTTTTAATGCTAACAAAAGGATCCTGTCCCCTAAATCATCACTCCAACCCAGGACAGGGCTATTTTACTCTCCCGTGTGTTCTGGATTGACCATTTATGCTGAGCACCAATTTTCCTTTTGCAGAAGATATGGGAGAAAAGCAGAAGTATAGATGGGGGGACTTGGGCAACAATTTACTGAAGACATGATTTCTGAAAGGCACCTCTGCAGTTCAGAGAATACCCTGGAGGTAATGTCTAGAGAAGTTTGAAGGCATCTTCCAGGTGGTTGCCTTGCATACTTAGTGTACTAGCACCTCTGAGAACAAGGCCACTGAAGGTGCTGATCTGGTAGAACAGGCAAAGAGATAGGAGAGCTGCTTTCTGTAAACCAGGTTGATTACCTTCCAAGACGATTTATGACCCTGTTTCCTAGGATGAAGAACAAAGAGAGCTTCAGTTCTCCCAAAAGGCTTCATCCTGGAAAAGTACATCTTAAGATCCCGGCACACATCCAGAATGTACCAAAACCTCTCCAACTTGTGAAATGGGTTGGAACAAAAGGAGGGCAAGTGAATCTCTGATCCCACTGGAAGACTGTATCCATTTTGGGATGAAAGGAGAGGGACATACAGAAGAAGACCAAAGTGTTGTTGAGAAACATGACAAACAAGAAACAAGAAGAGGATACTTTTAGGAATCTGTGATTTATAATTATTTCAGAATATTTCACTCTTCGGTTCTATTCTGTGTGACTCCATCTAGTTTTGTGCCCTCAGTATTTGGAACTGGCATTCCAGGGCTATATTTAATATTGCTAAAATAAGTTCTGCTGGGTGACCTTGACCATAGGAATTTCAGATAAAAGATGCTTGCATTACATACTTGGTAACTCTTCCATCTGCTTTCCTCCATAAGCACCAGATCTTGGCACCCTCCGTTTTAACATTATGAAACACTGACACAGCCTATTATACAGAGGGAAAAAGAAGTTGATGGAAAGAGATTTCATTTTACATTTTCACATATAATTTTGCAATAAAGATAAATGATGAACACCCAGACTTTTCAAACTGCTGGTGTGGGTTCATAATCTCTTTTCATTGCCAAAATACTCCCAAAATACTGCTGTAGGTACAAAAACAGTGGATACGACATCAGCCTCCTTTGGCAGCCACCATAGTTCCGTAGAATACTTTGTCCCTTCTCTGGCCATATTTTCAAAGTTTGGGGGCAGCTATGTACTTCTGCCCATCATTTTTTAAAACCAATGATTAATGCAGAATTGTCTGAATGAAATGCCAGGTGGGAGGTAGCACCTTGACACAAAGATATGATGAAGTTAAAGCGTCAAACGAAAAGCTACATCAAGAACTCCGTCTCCCCTTTAAGATATAAAAGATGGCCAGTTCAGTCGGATGCCTATAGGAGCAGAATGCAGCGCTCTTACCAGCTGGTGAATTCAATTTCCGCTTTGTACTGATACCACAACTTGCTTGACGATCAGCATTTTTAAGTAGCTGCATCCATTCAATACACCTTATTAATCGTCCCCTTATTGCAGGATGAGGCTCAATGCAGTTCCTGAACCCTGCAGTGGAACTGTTAAGCCCCTTCCAATAATCCCACCCTTGTGCTCTGTAAATGTTGGCAGTGATATCCCAATTAGATGTTCCTGCAATGTACCGGTTGTGCAGCAAATAGTGGAACCTAGGGTGTTTTTCCACTTAGCGCTAGTGGGAAAAACCTCTACCACTAGAGTACCCATTAAGGACCCATAAGGGCCCATTAAGGGTCCTTCAAGGGTACTCTAGGGCTAGTGGGAAAACCCCCTAGCACCAAAGTACCCATTAAGGGCCCATTAAGAGTCCTTAAAGTCCATTAAGGGTCCTTACAGGGGACTCTAGTGCTAGTGGAAAAAACCCCTAGCACCAGAGTACCCATTAAGGGCCCATTAAAGGCCCATTAAGAGTCCTTAAAGTCCATTAAGGGTCCTTAAAGGGTACTCTAGCGCTAGTGGGAAAACACAGTCCTGGCAACAGCTATCCATTCCAAACCCAAACGCCTTGAGACAATATAAACTCTATGGGCGAACAGCCCCCCCCCCCTTACCGTTGAGCTCTGCCGCTCAGACCAAAACCTGCCGCCGCTCGTCCCTGATTGGCTGCTCCCCGGCCTCTCTCAAATAACCCGCCAACTGTCAACTCGAGGCGCGCCGTGATGACCTCACGAGCAACGTGACGCGTCTTGTGACACGGAACATGGATTGCGAGAAAACTATGCGTCGCTCCAGGAAGGGCGACGACGGCGGCGGCGGCGACGGGGACCACGGCGGGCTGGTGTTGGGGAGCCAAGGAACAGGGAGCGAGCGGTCCAAGGGGACGGAGGT
This sequence comes from Aspidoscelis marmoratus, assembly GCA_014337955.1. Classification (NCBI taxonomy): domain Eukaryota; kingdom Metazoa; phylum Chordata; class Lepidosauria; order Squamata; family Teiidae; genus Aspidoscelis; species Aspidoscelis marmoratus. Next base: position 22,536,993 of record MTQE01000401.1, read on the forward strand.
TGCGCGGCCCTAGGAAAGACTTGGCTGGACGAGCTCTTGCTTCGGGAGTGGCGCTGACCGCTGCGTTTAAGCGAAGGCGGAGGTGGGTTTCTTAATCCCCTTTCCCGCTTCTTTCGGGCGACCCGTTCCCATAAAATACGCGAAGAGTTCTGGTCTGGACGGGCTGGAAACTTCTTATTCCAAATGGATGAGCGCCAACTGTGGTTATTTATATACTTCTACAAGGTCCCTTTCTCCGGAATTGGCGAGAGTTTTTCTGTTTGTTATTTCGTCTCCTTTTGTGCTGCCCAAGAACTGCACGGAAGTCTGAAGAAACAGCCTTCTGTCCCCCCTTAAGGCGCTGTTACTATTGCTTTAGTAGTCAGTTCTTTTTCATTGTGTTTTACGTTGGTTTTCTTGCGACCCTCTCGAGACCCCTGGGTATAGAAAAAGAAGAGTTGGCTTTTTTACCCCGCTTTTCTCACCCATTTTAGGGGACTCAAAGCGGCTGACAAAGCTTCTGTTCTTCTCCCCACAACAGACACCCTGTGAGGTAGGTGGGGCTGTGAGAGCTCAGGAGAGAGCTGTGACTAGCCCAAGGTCACCCAGCTGCCTTTGTGGGGGCGTGCGGAATCGAACCCAGTATTCTCAGATAAGAGTCCAGCTCCCTAACCGCTAGACCACACTGGCTCACATTGGTTATAGGACTATAACCAATGGGATGAAGCATCAAATAAATAAGTTAGACATTAGAAAAAGAAACTTCACAGTAAGAGCTGCGAGTCAGTGGAACAGGAGAACTTATGAAATGGTAAATTCCCCTTATTGCAGGTCTACAAGCAGAAGCTAATAGTCGTCTGTCCAGGATGGTCTAGTTAGTAAATCCTGCGTTGAGCAGTGGCTTGGGCTCAAAGGCCCTGGAGTTCCCTCCTAATTCTACAGTTCTATGCAAAGTGGGCCTTCCATTAACACTGGATTAACCAGATGGAGAAGGCATAATTTCTAAATTACTGGAAGACTGTCATAACTGCACCTTCTAATCTGACATAACTACTGTTTTCTCATGCATCTACATATCATTTGAAGAGAGTGAACCAGAAGACAATTGAAAAGTAGTTTTGGCATGTACCCAAAGACTATACAGGAACTTGAAAAAGCCATTTATTTAAAACATATATATACCACTTCCTGTTAAAATACAATTGGTGTACAAATAATAAAAATAGCTAGGAATATTGTGTTATAAAGGAGATAAAGTACAAATAAAGACACTGTAGCAATTATCTATATAAAATATGGATTTATCAGACAGCTCACAGCTGTTCAAAAACTTTTGGAAAAGGCCATTTTTAGCTATACTTTTTAGCTTTGACTCATCAGTTGTTCCTTTGTGTTCTTCTAGATATTAAAGATCAATGTTGATACGCCTTACAGACATTTAAACGATGAGTGAGCCAGAGTTATTGTTGGATTCCAATATTCGACTATGGGTGGTGCTCCCTATAGTGTTCATAACCTTCTTTGTGGGGATGATTCGTCACTATGTGTCGATTCTGCTCCAAAGTGATAAAAAGCTAACTCAAGAGCAAGTCTCTGACAGGTAAGAGAAGCTTGCAACTATGCATTGGTTGTTGTCTTTTATAATAAAACCTGTAGATAGTAGGGGTATGATATAGTGGCCCTTGAATTTTAATTGACTTGACTGCAGTAAGTAGAAGGTGTTACGTTTTTGGTTAGCTCAGGGTATGTGCATATCTGGAAAAATTCTTGGACATGGTTTTTCTTTTGAATGGCCAGGTGGTGGCTATTGTCTGTTTCTCTTCAATTGTTGAAGGTGCCAGCTATGCATGTTTCTAGGAAAATCAGCTTCAGTCAAGATGATGTAGGTGCTAGTCTTCAGAGGCCAATGCCCATAAGCCTGTGAGCCCCTATCTCTGTACCTTTTAGAGATACACAGAGTTAAAGAACTTGTCATACTGCAACTTATAATTGGAGTCCTTTGGGATGTGATTTTTCTGTCCAATTAGTATATAGGTGTCTTCCAGCTTGTGTTTTACAAATGTTCATTGACATGTCTGCAAATTATTATTGATTACTCAAGAGGAAGTGGGTAAGAAAGTACTAAGTATGGTTTCTAAAGTTGATCTGTTTATTACTGATACTGAGTTTAAAACTTCGAATCTGAAAGATACTGTGTAACTTATAGTTTTCCAGGGTGGAGGTAATTTTAGTACGTGGGATACAAGTATACTGTAATGCTTGAATCAAAGTAGAGTATAATTTGCCCTACAGTTGATATATGGATTGAGCAGTCATGCGTATACTGCATTTACTTACTTGTGCTGTTCTATCCTGCTCTTTGGTTTTTAAAAAAACTGATTTTTCCAAGATGCCTATCTTCTCCATAACATGAATGTCATTGTATTTTCTATACGCTTTTCTTGTATGAAAAGTGCAGTACATAAGGCAGCCATTAGCAGCAAAAAGTAAACTTGAAATCATTCTCAGTTTGAAATTTAGCATGAAAATTGTTTTTATTGTATTTTTAAATGTAGTGCTATTAATTAGTAGGGCAAGAGATGGATAAAAATAAATGAACAACAGTTACAAACCAAGACCCACAAAAGAGAGCCTTCTGTCAGTGCAATTTGAACTGCTCATACAGAGGAGACAGTATTGCTTTAAGGTGTATCTATAACCACTAAAATGGATGCTTAGGTATTGCCTTCGGGTTGGAGAGAACAGGCAGGATGCCTCTAAATGCCATTTACAGGAATTTGAGATCAAGTGAAGGTTTTGCCTTGTTCTTCTGCTTGAGATCCCCAGAAGCAATTGATGGGCCACTGTTGGAGAGAGGACACTGGACTAGATGGGCTGTGGCCTGATCCTGCAGGGCTCCTCTTATGTTTCTCCTTTTCTTCATACTCATTTGTGTGATTATTACTGTCTTCCAGCCAAGTTCTAATTAGGAGCAGAGTTCTCCGAGAAAATGGAAAGTACATTCCAAAGCAGGTATGTTCCTCTAGGTACATGTCTCTTTGGTTTTCTCTTGATGTGTGCTTATATGTGTCTTTAATATAAAAACAGTTGAAGTTCAGAGACTTAAGTGTTATTGCTAATGAGGTTGTAAATTATAACATATTGTACACCACTTTGGAAAGCTTATCAAGAATTAATCATAAATACTGTATTAGCACTGTGCTGCGAAATTGGATTTATCATCTCCTTAAATGATGATACTGAAATTGAAAATGCTTGTTATAGAAGGAGCAAGCAAAACAGAGAGAAGATAATGGTAGAAAACTAAATTGAATGCAATTTCCTTTCTTTCTTTCCTTTCTTTCTTGTGGTTGGACTGTGTTCTAGGCTTGTGCCAAAAATCTTTGGCACCTTCACATTCGCACATAAGGGCAAACGAGCCTACCTTCATAGGCCAGCCTTCATGTGCAAAGCAAAACTATTAGCTTTTTGGCCAAAGTTTCATAATATTTGGAGGTAGCCAGCATCCGCCTCCCCATTGTCCCTAGGAAAGGCGGCTGGAGCCGCTCCCGTCCCAAGAGGCTACTGTAAGCGGCATGGCTGCAAGCAGCCTCATGCTTCCCCTGGCTGCAGTGGCCCTCAGAAAAAGGGCTGCAATAGCTTGAGATGTGAATCGGCTCCCATCCTGAGCAGCACTGAATGCTTCCCAAGGCCACCGCAGTGCCAAGAGAAGTGGCTGCTCACAGACACACTGCACTTCTGCAGCCTCTCAAGTTTGGAGTCGGCTCCCATTTGAAGCAGCTACCGGAGGCCAGAGGTGAGGCTGCCAGGGTAAGCCTCCATGCTACCTCACTGTCTGCCCACCTTCCACTGGGAGCTGCTAGGGCAAATGACTGGATGGCAAGGCAGATGGAGAAAGCCCCCGGCCTCCGTGCCTCGGGAAACATCCGCCCACCCCAAGCTGCTGCTTCCCCAGGAAGAGCCTGTCTCCTTGAAACTTTCCCATCAGTAGGAAGGAAAATCTGTTCTTAGTAGTTCCCTCTTCTGCCTGCAGTTTTCAACATCCTGTGTAAGTCTGCTCTAGGCATTGCCAGTCATCCAGGCTATATTTTGGAAGGTTGGAAGAAGAACTTCTAGAAAGGACATTGTTGTTCTGTTGATAGAAAAGTTTCGACACAGCTTACTTACTGACTACTTTGTTTATACCTTTTATAAGTTTTTAAAAATCTTTTATGACTTTAATTATGGCTTTTATTTTTTTCTGTTACTTTTATTGGTATTGTTTAAAGAGATCTGCCACCTGCGTTTCCGTGGTTCTTTCAGTGCACGTTTCTTCTATTACTGTTAGTGAATATGTTTGCTACTTTTTGAATAAACCACATCTTAAATATCACAAGTGTCCTAAGGGAGGAAAATACTTGAGCTTATGAAGTGACAGCAAGATTTCGTATACAGTGTATTACTTTTGTTGATTCCCTTTCAATATAGGCACATGTAGGTATGCAGGATGGTTGTCATCAGTTGCCCCAGTTTATAGAATTACCTTCTTTCTCAGGTAAATTAGGGATCATTATTTAATATCTGCATTTTAAATTGATAGTATTTACTTTTAAAACCATGGTAGTGGTCATGCAGCAGAACAGTGAGGCTCCAACTGGAGCTCGCCTTTGATCTTTCCAAACGTTTGACCTGCTGTGAAACAAAATGAAGCTCAGAGTGATGAAAGGGTGAAGTTTGAATCTGAGCCTTATCTTCATGCCACTAGTTCCACTGTTCAAACCACCAGTTGTTTTAGCCTTATGTCTGTTTTTTCTCTTCAGTGGAATTTTTCTTTATCTTTCAGTCCTTTCTGATGCGGAAGTATTATTTCAATAATCCTGATGATGGTTTCTTTAAGAAAACTAAAAGGAAGGTAGTGCCACCTTCCCCAATGACTGGTATGTAAGAAGCCTTACTAAGATACCCTTGTTCTTTTTATGAAGAATTGTGTAATGACCCCCCTGGGCAAGGTAAGTTAGATAAGGGAAAGTAAGGGCATAGATAAGTAAATGTTATGAGTAAGAGGGTGTGGCTTACAAGATCCCAAAGGGAGGGGTAAAGCTAGCCCAACGGTTCGACCAATGAGAGTCCGATGCCCGCATCTGAGACTCTATAAAAGGTCAAGGCAGAAAAGTGAAAAGGGTTCTTTGCTCTTTATTCTCAGACTGAGAAGCTCACAAGGGTGTGGGTTGGGAAAGAACCGGGTCCTATAAAACCTAGGAGTGTAGATAGGAAAGGGTCCTGATGTTTTAGTGAAGTGATTTACTATAGTGAAAGTTCTGTTATTTGAAGAAACCTATCTGAGTTGACTGTAACCAAAACGAAGCTGTAACCAATAAAACAAGTGAATATGTTCCTGTTAAAAGTTTCTGGCTGGAGTCTGACAGGGAAACGGCAGCAATATCGAGAGCTTTTAAAGTGTACTTTTTCTTTAAGAAGTGAAAGTAAATAATAGCACAGTGCCGCAATCCTTCTGCGTTAGGAGATAAGCGAGGTGGAGAGAGTGAATGTTATGATGGGGGTTGCGTATCGAAACGGCATTTTAAAACAATTCAAGGCAAAATACCAGTGTGCGATTGCACAAGGTGTCAAGAAAGGCTGAGTGCGAGCCCCGGTCATGACAAGTTGCCTTCTAAAGAATGAGGAAATACAAGGATCATAAGTTTGTTTTTGTGTTTTCGTAGCCTTCAGAAATGATAGCTTTCCCTACCACCCTCAGGAAATTAAATCCAATAGACTACAGCATCAATTTATAAGTGGCATTAGTGTTCTTTGATAGTATTTTCCAGTAATATGAATACTGTACAAATCAACCTGTTACTTCCTCCAGAAGACTGCAGTTAAAAGTGGTGTGGATGGATTGATGTCTTGTTTCTGTATCGCTCATCTTCGCATTTGAAGTGTGATCGCTTGCAAATGATTGATAGATTTTACTGAACACAGCGCTGTGATGACTGAAAGCCTTTTACAGTTTTGTTCTGAACTCACATACATTGGTTGGAATGAACTGCACTGATTGCTGCAAAGTCAGATTCTGTCTCGGAGATCTTTGCTGTGGTTGTTTGTGGAGTAAAATAACTTGGTTTCATCATGCACTTTAGTGGGATAGAGCTGAGAGTAGTACCTGAAATTTTCCGAGAAGAAAGCAATCCTACGGCTCTATACTAGGCAAGTGTTTGCCATAGCATCCAGATAAACCCTGAGGCAATGGTCATTCCTTGTACCAAGACATTGAAAGGAAGACTAAGGCTGTATTCACACCCAGTTAAAAAAAGCTCCTCAGAAGTGACTCAGAAATAGTTCAGAGGTGATAGCTGCGACATACTAGCTTGCCCATCCAACCTCTAATGCACATTAAAGGTCAGAAAATCTGCTTCCAAAGTACATTAGAGGTGGGATGAAAACCTCTAAGATGCTTTTTTGCTGTGTGTGAAAATAGCATAAATGTGCAACCTGAGAGGAGATCTGGTCTGCTAGAGTGCTCTAAGGTATGCAACTGCTGGTGCAGATCTCCCATTTGTTAGAAGAGGCCCAACTAACTTTTAACTCTTGCCATTGCTGGTAACCATAGTATTTGTATTTTTTATATGCCACTTCAAAAAGATTGCTCAAAGTGGTTCAGCAAAGAATTCAATTCAATACATATAAACATCAAATATACATTAAAAACAATGTATAGAATGCTGATAATAAGCTATGTGATAAGAGCTCATGTAAGGAGACAGATCATCCTGGAAATCAGCTATAGCTGAAGCAATGTTAACGTAGTTTGAATGATGAATCAAGTTTTTGTTGTTGACTTAAGTTGAATGGGAGGGGTGGCATTCCCCCAAGAACACAGTTTGGGGAGATGGTGCTTACAAATTCTTTAAGTGCCATTGCTGCTGCCACCACTTTCAGAATGACAATTTGGTTTTTTATAGTATAAAAATAATGCAAAAGCATTTGAAAAAAATAAAAGGTGTGCAACTGTCTATTGTACATTCACTTGCATCGTGTTTGCTTTACAGATCCTACCATGTTGACAGATATGATGAAAGGGAATGTAACAAATGTGCTCCCTATGATTCTCATTGGTGGCTGGATCAATATGACCTTCTCTGGTTTTGTTACAAGTGAGTGCCAGTTATGGAGACCTTAAACTTCCTTTGATTCATGTTCCCAAAGGGCTTTCTTCTTCATGCTTGTTTCTTGGGCAGTATGAGAAATAGTTACCTGGAATAAGGCATTATCATTTCTCCTCTGTTTTCTGTCTAAAAAGAAAAACAGTAGTGTTCTTGACAGTGAGACTATTGGGTTGCAATTCATCAGCTTGTCCTTCTTGAATATGCCTTGGCACTGTTTTATTAAACATGTTGCATTTGTTTATCCCCAGAAGTCATGATTATGAAATTAATCGTTTTGTTGATCTTATGGTTTCAGTATAATAATTTATATCTCCATGTACTGTATTGCTCTTTGGCCTCAGTAGGTTTTTGTTTTGTTTTTGTTTTTACTGATGCTTTCTCAGGTACTGCTTATTTCATAATTCTGAAGTGGATGCTGTCTGTTGAAAGTTTTGCCAACATACGTTGTTGAGTATTATTATTAAAATTTATGAGTTGCCTGTCAGGAGAAAAAAAAATCCTAAATGATTGATGTTAAAAATGCCAATCTGGTAATACAATTTCGTAACCAGTTTTCATTTTCTTTGCAGCAAAGGTCCCTTTTCCTTTGACCCTGCGTTTTAAACCCATGCTGCAGCAAGGGATTGAATTGCTTACTTTGGATGCATCCTGGTAAGATTCCTCTATTGAAATTCGAAAATGCTTCAGGGAGTGTGGGCGTATTTTAATTGCTTGTAACTATGTTTTAATTGCTATTTTTTCTTGTAACCTTCCTTGAGACCTTGGGATAAGGGGCAGGATATTATTTTAAATAAACAAAGTTTTGCAGGCTCATCTGCTATATATTTATTGGACACTGCTTTTCTATATTTCCTAGGGTAAGCTCTGCTTCTTGGTATTTCCTGAATGTGTTTGGACTTCGAAGCATTTATACTCTTATTCTTGGCCAAGATAATGGTAAGACCCTGTTTTTGTATCTAAAATCAACCAAGACTGCTTAAACTGGAGCATTGTATGTGTTAAATTTTGTGTGGATGGTTTTTTATTTTATCTTGACTCATGCCTTTAGCAGAAACTATTTCTACTTTGGTGTGTGGTTCCTTGTGGCCCAGTTCAGTGGTTTTAATTCGCTAGTTGAGTTCGTATGTATACTGGTTCACTTTTTTTTGTCATAGAACAGTGATGGTGACCCTTTTGAGCTTGGTGTGTCAAAATTCACAAGAAAACCTAGCTTAACTGGGGTGCTGTGTCACATCTAGAAATATCCATAATTTTGTGATATTTGTAGCTCTAGTAAAAAAGTTATATTTTTGATATATGTCTTTTATTAAAAGCAAAAACAAAATTCTTTAAATTAGTGACTTTTGTTGCTGAATTTAGTTTGCTAAATCTTCCACTGAAAGTTGGTATTTCATACACTTCAAGAACAAGCAAGCACTACACACTCTGGTGCCAGGGTGATCATGTGGGTCGCCCAAAAGGGCTTGGCGTGTCACCTATGACACGCATGTCATAGGTTGGCCATCACTGTCATAGAAAGTCTCTTTTAGGTAGGCTGAACTATTTCAGATGACTGACTCTTTTTGTGAGACCTGGCTTACCTGGCAATATAAGTATTTATGTCTAATATCAATTGCAATGTGCCATTTTAATGGCAAAGGAGGAAAGGGTTGGTCACTGAAAAGGTAGTAACCTCATACTTCTGATTTTGCTTAGCAAACAGAACTCCAAGCATTGTGCCCTACCATCTGAGTGTGGCGAAATAAAAACCAGAAAGTCCTCAGGACAAATGAATTAATCTCCATTGCCCAAAGATCACAAGGCAAGGGATTGTCAAGACCACCAACTCAGGCCTTGAATCCAAAGGCAGAATCATTGTATTAAATCCTTTATCCATCAGTTAGCATGTTGGTCTATTGATAAAAAATGTAGATAATTGAAAGTACAAGTCAACCCTCCCTTTCCAGGTCTGCCAGGCTTTGCAAGATAGAAATTCCCCAAATTTCATGATACTCCTTTACTTCCGCATTGCTTGTCCTTGAGCCATATTAGACCATGCCACGCAGCTACCAGACACCCTAAGGAAAGGAAGATCCAGTAGACATGGACAGGAATGCCAAAACTTAGAAATGGAAAACCAGTCCCCATCTCATTCAGCATAAGAACCTAAGAGGAACCCTGCTGGATCGAGCTACAGCTTGTATAGTCCAGCATCTTGCCTCACACAGTGGCCCACCAATTGCTTCTGAAGCAGAAGACAAAGGCAAAACATTCCATCTACCCTCAACTCCCTGCAAAAGGCCTTGAGAAGCGTCCACCTGCCTGTCTCCCCAAGCTGGAGACAGTACCTAGGCATCCATTCTAGTAGCCATTGATAATAAGAACATAATAATTTCTTTTCTTGTGTTATTTTAAGCAGAGAGCATTTGATTTTCTTAAACCCTGATGTCTTTCCCAGTTATGCCCTTGGAAGTGCCACTCTTTTTTTACATTTTGCAGCTGCTGATCAGTCAAGAGTAATGCAGGAGCAGATGACCGGGGCAGCAATGGCCATGCCTGCAGATACAAATAAAGCATTCAAGGTATGAGAATGCATTGTTGTGTCTGTGTTTGGATACATAGCTTAAAATGAGATTGAGAATCATTGTTCTTTTGAAGTGTTTGTGGGATTGTTTAGAAACTGAGACATAGTTCACAGATTAAAGTGGAGGCTAAATATTATTAGTATTGGGGTGTTTTTCCACTGCAGCTCTTAGATCTGGATCTAAGAAGATACGGATCTAAGGAATGGGTACATTTCTTAATCCGGATCTAGTAGATCTGGATTAAGGGAAGCACCCAATGTGCTTCCACAGGAGGTGTAGCACCCATTAGGAATGGGTGCTAACACCCCTGCTGTGGAAACAGCTTTGCACCCATCTGGGGAATCCAGATCGACCCACAAGGGGTCGGTCCATTACCCCAGGTGTTTTGGGGGGCAGGGGAGTGCAGTCTTCGAAGCAACTTCGAAGTCACTTCGAAGCATGAGCTCAACTATCGAAGTTGAGCTCATGCTTTGAAGTGACTGTGAAGTCATCTTCGAAGTGACTTTGAAGCCAATGTTGGTGGGGGTCCCAAAGGTGCATCCCCTCCCCCTAGCCTTCTTTGGACCCCATTGCCTGTTTCCAGTGGAAACAGGCTCCCTTTAATCCGGATTTTCTGGGAGAAGACCCCATTGTAGACCACTTTAATGGGGTCTACAGAAAATCCGGATTAAAGGCCAAAATGTACCCATTAGATCCGGATTTCCCCAATGGCAGTGGAAACAATCGGGTCCCAAATGGGTGCCGTGGTGGAAATGGGGTCTCACACCCAAAAATGTGAGCAAAAATGGGTACTTTTGACAGTGGAAAAACACCCATAGGCAAGGTTATCCAATCCTTGTTAGATGAATATACAATTCTTTGCTTTTTGGTTCTGGTGAAGGGTGGTATAACATCTCTTTCAAGGAATAAATAATTAATGTTTTATGACAGCCATGACAGTGATTTTATTTTCCTTTCTACACAAGTTTGTGCTCATTTCATCAGTCTGAATGTTCTGCGCATTCCGGAGTGCTTCAGATTATTATTTTGAAATAGGCTTCTGGTGATTGTGGCAGTGCTTTTTTTTTCATTACAGACAGAATGGGAAGCTCTAGAACTGACCGACCATCAGTGGGCATTAGAAGATGTTGAAGAGGAACTCATGGCAAAAGATCTGCACTTTGAAGGCATGTTCAAGGAAGAGTTGCAGACTTCCATGTTCTGAGCTTCTTTCTGGAGTTAGAATTAAAGTGGTTTTGTTGATATACAGTATGTTTTTGCTGATGACCAGAATAAAGGTGATCAGTGTGGGCTATACAATTGCAGGAGAGTGTCATGCTTCTGTGGTCTCATCTGATATCTTTTGAGTCAAGGTGGAGTCTGAAAATTGCTGATCAAATGTGTCAGATAAGAACATAACAGGAGCCCTCCTGGATCAGGCCAGAGCCCATCTAGTCCAGCATCCTGTCGCACACGGTGGCCCACTAGTGGCCCATGGGCATCTCAAGCAGAGACAAGGATGAACCTATTCCTGCTCTCGAATCCCAGCAAATGGCCTTAGAGGCATTCTGCTTGATCCCCCAACCTGAAAGATGTACTTAGGCATCCATTAAAACATATGTCATCCATAAATTTGTCTAACCCTTCCTTAAAGCCATTGGCTGGTTGCTGTCACCACCTTTTCCGGCAGCACATTCCATAAACCGATGACCCTCTGGGTGAAGAAATACTTCCCCCTGTCAGACCGGACTCTCCTACCCATCAGCTTCATAGAGTGCCCCCAGGTTCTAGTGTTGTGTGATAGAGAAAAGAATGTTCTCTATCCACCTTTTCTATACCATGCATGATTTTATATACTTCAATCAGGTCCCCTCTTAAACGCCGTCTTTCCAGTTTGAAGAGGCCTAGTTGTTGCAGTCTGATTTCGTAAGGGAGGTGTTCCACCCCCTTAATCATTCTGGTTGCCCTTCTCTGCACCTTTTCCAGTTCCACAATATCCTTTTTAAGGTGTGGTGACCAGAATTCTACACAATATTCCAAAGGTGGCCTTACCATAGATTTATAAAGAGGCAAAATGACACTTGCTGACTTATTTTCTATTCCCGTCCTAATTATTACCAGCATTGAATTAGCTTTTTTGGCCGCTGCTGAGCACTGGGCAGAAACCTACATTGAGCTGTCCACCAGAACACCAAGATCCTTTTCCTGGTGTGTTGCAGAAGGCTCAGCCCCCATAAGTCTATAGACATAATCAGGATTCTTGGCCCCAGTGTGCATTACTTTGCACTTATTAAGATTAAGGCACATTTGCCACTTGGTTGCCCACTCACCCAGTGTGAAGAGATCCCTCTGGAGCTGTTTGCAATCTCAATTTTTACTATCCTGAATAATTTAGTATCATCAGCAAACTTTGCTAGTTTACTATGTACACCTTCTAGATCATTGATTAATAAATTAAAAAGCACTGGTCCCAATACTGAACCTTGGGAGATCCCACTTTTCACCTCTTTCCATCTGAGAATTGGCCATTTATTACTACTCTCTGCTTCCTACCCTTAAGCCAGTCATTCATCTAGGATAGAACCTGTCCTGTTATTCCATGGCTGATGAGTTTATTCAGTAGCCTTTGATATGGGACTTTCTGAAAAGCCCTCTGTCAACTGGTTCGCCTTTATCCACATGTTGGAATTCTCAGAGTGTCAATAAACAAGTATGTAAGGCCAACTTTGAGAGTTTGGTTGGGAGGGTGATAAAATGTTCCTAATGCTAGGTTTCCTTTTTGGCTTGGTATCCTTACCCACACTGCTTCTGTGGATGGGTCAGACTCACCTAGAGATTCCAGTTCATAAGATTCTATCTCTTCCTTAATATGCAAGGCAACGCCATCTCCTTGACACCCTTCCATGTCTTTCCTGTACAGTTTGTAACCTGGGATGACTGTATCTCATTGGTTTTCATTGGTCCACCAGGTTTTAGTTATACCAATAATATCAATTTTACTATCCATCACTAAGCTTTCTAGTTCCCCTATTTTAGCTTGAAGGCATTTCCTTTAGATCAGAAAGCAAGCTTCTATGCTAGTAACCACTAATCCACTCCAAACCTCAGGACAACTTCAGACTAACTGTTCTTCTAAAAGCCTTTAAACTTTACTCACAGGCATCTTAAGACACTTAAGTTTAGATAATACATTGCTCTCCCTACTTCATTATCATCTAGTGGACTAGCTCCTAAGGTGTCCACTTGCCTGAACCAGCAATTAAACCCCATTTGTTTTTTTTAAATGACAGTTGGTATGCTTTTACAATAACTTGTATCAAATTCTACTATTTGAACTTCTTTAAGAATTTGATTAAAATGTTAGTAATACACGAGTTCAGACCTGTGGAAATCCCTTTTTTATTAAGGTTGTTTTTGGAAAATAATTTGAGCTCTTGCTCTTATTGCTCCCTTAGGGAACAAACTTCTAAAGTTTCCAAATGTGTGTGCCTCTGTGTTCCAGTTCTTTTTGTGTCTGTAGATAGAATCGTAGTACACATTCCTGAAGTTCATGATGGCAGAATCATTAACTAAATTTTTTTTCTCATTTATAAGCTTCAAAGAGTGGGTGTAGGTCAGTTCTCAGTGTAGCAATACAATGGTAACGATGTAAAGGCTGTTGAGGCAGTACAGCTTATAATTTACAGTTGGTCAAAATGTAAACATTAGAAATTTTATTTTCTAACTGCAAAGTTGGGCTTATATACCTAAGAACAAAGGCCAAACCATTTATCTTTTTATGACTTGCTGATAGAAAAGACCTTTCTTGCTGGATAGCTTTCATACCTGGAAATTGAGATTCTGGGAAGGTCCAGAAACCAGACCCTTGTGGCCCACATCTACTACTAGAAGGACAAAAATGCTCTCCCTCCTGGGGCAAATTTGCACTTCCCATCCCATCCAGACAACAGGAATGGTGAATTTGCCCCCTTGTGTACTAGTACTAGCACTCACAAATGCTAGTACATGCCAACCTACCCCCCAAGTGCCCATACACTTACCTTAGGGCAGATGTGTGACCAGATGCTGCCATCTTCCATTTGGATGTCAGTGCGTGCACCAGCACTGTTGCCGGGACAATGACGTCGTGCTGCACACATGTGCTCACGTTTGGGACCCTGATGTGCCAGCGCTTTCAGGCGTCACATCCACTTACCTGCACACCATCATAGAGGTGTGGACAGGTTCACCAGAGACAGGAAAAGTGCATGTGTGGAGCATGAAATCATGTTCCACACGTACTTGGCTTCTAGTGCGCTCCTGTGTGGAAGGGACTGACCTTGACTTTGTTGAAATAAAATAATCTGGAAAAATTCTGTCTCCATAAAGGGGTCTTGCCAGGGCAGGAGTAATGATATGGCTAGAGCACTGAATTCATACACATCTCCATTTTGCCTGACGCACATAGCCCTCATATAGGCCTGAAAATGACTGCCACCATAGGCTGACATGAAGAGAAGTCCAAGGGGGAATGTGAAGTTACAGTAGGTGGGCTAAATCAAGAGCCACACCTAAATCCATGGGTAAAGGCATATTAGCAAGTATAAACACCCCCACACACCACCTGAGGTGTGTGGCTATTACAAATTACTTGTAGCAACCTTTAGTACATCACTAAGGGAGACATTTCATCATTTTCTTATCCTGGTCGTTCTGTCCATCTGTCTAAGGGAAAAACACTAACTTCACACAAATAGTTGTAAATCACTTCCTTTAATAGTATGTCTTGCCTCAGACAGGGTTATTTACCAAAATTACCATGGTTCAGAAGCATTAATTACCAAGGCTGAAATAGTTCACACCTTATTAGTAGTGTGTCTAGTGCAAGGTGGAACTGTTAGGTTTATAATCCTCTTCCATATCAAGTAACGTTTCAATAATCGCTTCATCCTCCAAAGTGTGCTCCAGGACCTCTTGAAAACCACTCCTTGTGTGCTGACCCAGGGTTGTGGCCTCATCTAGAAGGAACAGTTCATTAGAAAGCTGCGGCTTATTTTCAAAATCAGATTTGCTGGGCCTCCTGTCTGTCTTTCAGGTAAAAATAATGTCTGCCCTGGATGAAGAATTTGTATGCTGTGCTAGCTTTGGTGTAAACAATCCCCTTTGCCAGAAAATGCAGGAGTACTTTGAACTCCAGAGCAACGCAGCTGCTTCAATAGATTGGGAGAGTTCCAGTGTCCCCATTTTGGACACCAGCCTTTTCACTCACCTCACCAGAGCTGCTCTAAGCTTTGGTGACGTGCAAATTGCTGCAACAACAGTGATTTGGGGGACCCTCCAATGGTTGCGCCAACACACTTGTCTGGCGCTGTTGCCACAGTGATGGGTGACGCAGTGCTAACCACACTTGCGTCATCCCTCCCAGGCACCCTTTGAACCTCTCCCAGTAGGGAGAGGTTGTGAAGTGGTCTGTGCTTGCCAGCATTGCATGTATATGTTGAACAGAACTGCTCTACATCTACAAGCTCCAGGAGTGCTGCGGCACGCATCCAGTCACCCCTGGAAAAGTAAGTATTTCAGGAAATGCAAATGCTGCATGTAGCATCATTCCTGGAATTCACCTGCCAGGTAGATGCGAATATGGTCTCATGCACTAAGTGTTGTTTTAGCTTATTGGTGAGGAGAAATGAGACTTTGAGCTTTTCTGCATTTATCCATACAGTTCCAGATCTGTAGGTGTGGATCATGCAGGAACTTGTCCTGATTTTTCCAGACCAGCCTCTATGTCAGTCCTGATTTTCATTCCTGGCCTCAAAGTCTCCAAGAGAATTATTTCAGTAGCACAACAGGGTGTGCTGCCAAAATAGGTCCCCCGTGGCCTACTACGCTAGTAGACTCCATTATTGAGGTCTACTAGTATTCCAGATTAGACTAGGAGGCCATTTTGGGCCTCCTGATCCAGATGTTCTATCTCATATGGACAAAGAACAGCAGTGGCAGCTAAAAAGATCTTTCTAGTCTGCACCAGCATGTGGACCATGATGTAGAACAGAGATAAATGCAGAAAAGTCATTTATGTATAGTAGAAAGCTATTCTGGATATGGAAAATTATGTCAGATGAGGATGGCTTGAAAACAGATGCTTAACAATCTCCATTAATTTTAATCTATCAACTACCACCACAGTCTAAGGTGGCCATTCCTGATCCTTGTCATCCAGGTTCAAGAGTCACATGAGTCAGAAAAGTACCTTGGTTACTTGTTCGGCCATTTCCTAAAATTATTGGCCATAATTCATAATGTGCTTTGCAGTGATACATGAATTTTAGTAATAATCCATTGAAATTGACTGGCTAAGTGGCACAGAGGATCTCATGCTCACTCTAGATTTGAGTAACCAAGCTTTTCCATCTTCTGTAGGCCTGCAGCTCTGGTTCCCCTAGTAATAGAGTTGGCAAACATAACTTACCATTTGTATTAGCAAGATCTTTCAGACTCTCTGAAGAGGCATTGGTGGCAGTTGCTTCTGTCTTCATCAGTTTTTCATCAGTTTTGCTAAACATCATAAAATAGGTTATTTCCATAAAGAAGCATTTTTAGAAGTATCTAATCTGTTATGTATGAAAACTTTAGCTCAGTATGCAAAAAAAGAGTAGATCACTAATGCTGCTCCCGCAGAGATAATGGGTAGCACACAGTAGAGGCCCAAAGGTTGTGGTGCCCCTGGGCACACAGCATTTTCTCAATGGCTGGCATGGGTACTCAGAGGCATCTTTCCTGCAGAGCACTAAAATGGACTCTAAAGGCATTTACACAGCCACTATACAGATGTATGTCAATAAGCTGAAAGACCTACCTTTGTAGAGCTGTGCCCTGTGGCATTTTTTGACCAAAAACAGTCTCTTTCCTGGGCTATTTCTGGGGCATTAAATAATAAGGCCAAGCCCTCTATTTAAAACCCAGCAACTTTTGCCATCTTTGAAGGAAGTGCAGGGGCATGCAGAGATCATGTGCTCTGCCCCTAGGGTGGGAATAAGCACTTCTGACAGTAAGACCCTTTCTTCACAGGCCTTTTCAGTGGTATACAAGGAATTGTTGCCAGCAGTGGCTCCAGAAGTCAGCACACCACCAAAAAGGGCCCCATCAGAACCACCAAAGGCTTTCATCGTTGTGTTTTGAAAGCTAGACTCAGCCTTTGAAGCTTGACCCAGCCTTCAAAGGCAAAGCTGGGGCTGAGGGTGGGTGGACATTTGAAATGCAGATGACCGTTAACTTACACTAGGGTTAGTCCAGCTCAGCATGGGTCATATTACATAGTTTGTGCTAGTTTCGGGAGGATAGCCTGCACTGTGCAGAAACACCTTTGTGCTTTTAGACTGATTAATGATAAGCATGGCAAATGTATATGACAAGATGGTGGTTGGTGCTGTTGAGATTCACGGAGCAGAAAGCAAAAAGAAGAGTTGGCATTTCTATCCCGCTTTTCTTACTCATTTAAGGGGGCTCAAAGCGGCTGACAAAGCTTTCTGTTCTTCTCCCGACAAGAAAACACCCTGTGAGGTAGGTGGGGCCGTAAGAGCTCAGAAGAGATCTATGACTCAGATCTATGACAAGGTCACCCAGTTGGCTTCACTGAAGAGCGTGGAATCAAACCTGGCATTCCCACATAAGAGTCCATCTTCTTAACCACTAGACCATGCTAAAAGGTCAGGGCACCTGGGATCATAACATCACGCTAATCAGAGGTGTGGTATTAAGCCTTTACTTGGCAATGCATACCTCAGATGCCCCTTTCTCCATCTCTCATGGTCTTCTGGGCTGATAAAATACTGCTTGTCATCCATGAAGATTGGAGCATGAAGCCATGTGTTTTCCTTGCTTGTCAGAGGCTCCCGCTTCATATATGAAATGTTGGAAGCGAGAGTCACTGGAATTAGACTGGGCTGGAAGAAGATATTCTCCTTTTCAGGCACAGGAGAGACTTGGTGGCAGTAGACAGCAGAAGAGGTGGATTCGCTCTTCTGAGAAAAAAGATCTACATTGGTGGGTGGCGTCTGCAAGTTCTGATCAGTAGCAGAATTTGGTGAAGGGGGAAAAGAAACCACAAGATCTTCCATTGCTCTGTCAATTGCAGCAGTTAGCTCTTTACGGCACCTACTTAGCTTTTCAGACATCTCACCTGAAAGGGAAAGGGACCATACTTGTACAGCAGTTTGAATGGAAGCGTAGTATGCATAAATATACATACCTGCTATTAAGACAATCATAGTCCGCTAGATGGTTTGAGACAGATTTAGCATTTGAAAGAAAGTGGGAATACTTTTTGTCCAGGTCTACCCAAATTACAACTGAAGTTTGGTTTTTGTCGCAAATATTTGTTGCCAGTGAAATCAAAATATGTAAACATATTAGTTAGACATGTAATTGCAGCTTACATGCCTGATATGTTTATGGGTGATTTCAAACTATCACACATAATTGTGTAAAGAGAAAATGGTAACTATGTTATGTATTCCTTCCTAAACACCCTAAATGGTGGGGAGGGTAGAACAATAACTTGCTTACAATGCAATCCTAGGTCTGCTGGTTGGAAGTGATGCATTACACTGTAAGCTCTGCATACGAATCCAGACTCAATAAGAGACAATCCAGGTGGTTTTAACCAGGTGACATGGTTGTACTCTGTATCTTCGTGCTCTGTCCATCCTTGGTTCTTTAGTTAATACAGATTCCCATGTCTTGAGACTGTTATTCAAATTTTGCTAGACCACATACAATCATGCTTATGAATGCCAGTTAATCTCAAGCAACTAGCTACTGTCTGATCCTGTGCTTGCATCTGCCAACCGAAATTAGACCTGCTCACTTACTTTATCTACAACTAGCACCCTATAATCCAACCTCCTGCTGTTTTTAGCCCCCCCCTCCACCCGTGACTTTAGGGAGATTATTAAAAAGTGCTAAGAGGACATCAGTCCTTCCTCATTGAGTAATCTTTTGAGAAAGGGTCTTAGAAATCACAGGTGCAAATCTCTTCCCCGAATTCTTCACCTGTTCAACTATTAAGTAGTCCCAATAACAGAACAAGGATAGAAGTGTAGTTGCTTCAGCCCTGTTTTATGGAAGTCATCAACAGGCTCCTAGGTAACAGCCTGTTCCCCCCCCCGACCCCTGTTGAAGGTTTTCAACTGTCACAGAATCTTTGACTTTGCTAGAACTTTCTCTAAAACTGAACTTAATGGCCTAGAGAGTTAAAAGTGCTCTCAATTCACCTTTCAGTAAGGAACTAGTGAACATCTCCCCCTCCAACTTCATCCGGCTTGTGATTTCCCATTCAGCACTTTTTAATTTGCTATGAGGGCAAAAGATGAGGCAGTATTCAAAAACATTGACGATGGTGATGATGAACAGTACAACCTCCATCAGCCCAAATGCCAGGCCATGAACTATAATTCGGCAGTGGCTGCAGAACCACTGATAAACAGACAACACTTTTTTCACCTCTGTTTTCTCGTTGTCACTTCTTGATCCAGTGCTGGTCTTTAAAGAGGGTTTGTTCACATGTTCCTTTCTTCCATGTCTAATCCTGAAGGGAAAAAAAAATCAGCAACACAACTGTTAACCTGCTGTCGCTTTCACTACTGTATTTTTCCCCTCATGCCCAGAGCATATAACTAAAGAAATCAGTATAGGAAACTATTTTTTTTCTTAGAAGCCAAAATACTGTCAGCAGACAGTATCTCCACCCAGTGATCTCTGTGCTCTGTATTTCATGTAGGACAGACTTTCTTAAACAAACTGATGACCTTTGCGATGGAATAAAACTCATCTGAAGACAAAAATTGTCAAATAGTCTCCAGAATCTTACTACTATATATTGATTTAAAAAAAAAACTCTTTCCCCATAATTTATAATGTGGCTGTATTTGTGGTAAAAGTCATTCACAAACATTAGGATTCACCTTTTTCTGTGACATTTTTATTGAATATTGTGGCCTGCCCTGAGACCTGAGAGAGAAAGAGAGAGAGAGAGATGTTGTTTCACCGCTGCTACAGTAACATTAGTTACCCTACCATGCCATTAGGTGAAGTTATCATGTATGGAAGTCTATACCAAGTTCCCCAAAAGTGTTTAAACACATTCCACTTCACTTTTCCTATTTAGTAACAATAATTCACACTGATAATCATTAATGATGTTAGGTGTCACTGTGTCAAGCTCAAAAGCTATAAAGCGGATGAATAGTTTTGCCTACAAAGTCTGTGTGTGTGATAACACCATGTGTGCAAAACATTAGTTTCAAAATATGAATTTGATTGAAGACAGCCAATTAGTATCTGTCACTTTCAAGGAAGCTCTAGAAATGATGAATTACCAAGGGACAACTGTGAGACAGGTTACAGGGGGAAAAGCTGAAGCTTAATTTCATTTTTCAGTATGCTATTGGGTAGGAATTCTTCCTGTCTGTACCTTTAGAAATACTAAAAAGTGTTGGTCTTCTAGGCCAGTCTGTCTTTAGATCTGCTAATGGAAAAAATTCCATTTAGCCACTGTGATGGACCTATTACATTTATATTTGTATATTATATTTATATATTGTGTACCACTATCATATGTCCTCTACCTGGAGTAGGCTTTGAGAACAGATCAGAAATAAAAATGGATCCGGTATAATCTCCCAGATGCAATTACAGGCAAATTGATAGCTTACATCATGTTAAAGAGTTAACACTCATATGTAAAATGGACACTAAAATCCTGCTGAGATATTAAGAATGATTAAGGGGCTGGAACACTTCCCATATGAAATCAGACTGCAATGTCTAGGTCTCTTCAGCCTGGAAAAACGGTGTTTAAGAGGGGACCTGATTGAAGTATATAAAATCATGCATGGTGCTGAAAAGGTGGATAGAGAAAATATCACACAACACTAGAACTAGGGAGTACTCTATGAAGCTGATGGGTAGGGGAGTCAGATCAGACAAGGGGAAGTATTTCTTCACTCAGAGGGATATCAGTGTATGAAATTTGTTGCCAGAAGAGCTGGTAATAACAACCAGTCTAGATGGCTTTAAGGATGTCTCTAAAGCCATTTGCTGGGATTCGAGAGCAGGAGGAGGTTTGCCTTTGTCTCTGCTTGAGATGCCCATGGGCCACTGGTGGGCCACTGTGTGCGACAGGATGCTGGAGGAGATGGGCTGTGGCCTCATCCAGCAGGGCTCCTCTTATGTTCTTAAGATACCAAGGAGAGGCCCTTCTTGTAGTTCTGCCATAGTCATAGATTTGAGCAGTGGTGGCAGGTTTTTATGTGGTGGCCCCCTGGCTTTGGAACAGCCTTCCTCTGGAGGTAAGCTACGTGTCAACCTGGTATAGTTTTCAGTTCCTGGTTAAAACATATCTCTTCACCTAGGTCTTGGATGTTGGGCACACGGAGAAAGTTGCTCTGATGATGCTGAGAAAGATTATTTAGTGCCTAGCTGCCTAGACAGAGGCATACAGGTATTTACAATTTAAGAGGCACAACTACTGTGAGTTTGCTAGTATAGCTATAGTCCTGTTCCTTTATTGATCTTTTCAAGGCAGTATTAAGCTATTCTCTTTTTGCTGGTTATCTTCAGTTTCATATTATTATTGCTGTTTGTAAAGACTTGGAAAATAGTGATGAAATACGTGGTAAGGTCATAAAAAGGTTTATAAAAGCATTTCCCCTCTTTAAGTCTCTGGATGTTGCTCTTGAGCTCTTCAGTTGTGATTGAAGCATTTCATTATTGCCTCCAGCACACTGGATGAATCTAGGTAGTTTGGTATTGTCTGTAAATCAGGCTCTCTCATATGGATTCTTACAGCTACCCCTGAGTCGGGACAGAAACCTCTATGCAGTTTTTTTGGGCAGGAATACAGAAGTGGTTTGGCCATTGCCTATTTCTGAGGATACCTGTGGGTATTTCTAGGAAAGGGGAAAATCTGACCTGAACTTAGGGATCTTTTTTAAAAAACATATTTTATTAATGAATTTTACATACACCAACAAAACAAACAAGGACAAACTTTTATAAGACACCAAATCTAACAACATTTAAAAGCAGTCAAAAGACAAAATCATATGTCTGTAAAATATAATAGTGCTATTCCACCAACATATTGACCTTAGAACTTCAAATTAGGAAACAAAGTCAACAGTTTGTATTTAACAGCCAACAGAGGGAAAGAAGGTGAGGGTCTCAAGCCCAGATTTCTTTGAGCTTGGGCAATGAAGGGTTCCCATTTCTCAACAAAAAGGGCTTGCTGCTCCATGGCTTGCATTTTGAACTGCTGAGCGGTGAGAGGTTCATTAATAATGAGAGACCAATTCGGGTGATCCATTTCTCTTTTGCCAGTAAATCAGGATTTTTCCAATGTAATACAATTTCAGCTTTAGCAGTGGTGATCATAGACTTAATCAAAGCTCTATTATGTGACGGGACTGAGTCTTCTTTGAAATATAAAAGAAAAACCATCTGGGGTTTTGTCCTTATTTGGATTTTATCGTCATTCCCTTGAGAGCCTATTCTCGTTTATTTCTTTTCGCTTTTATCCCACCCTGTACCTGAAAGTCTCAGGGTTGGTTGCATTTTTTGTTTTATTTAGAAAAGGAGTAAGAGTAGGAGTTGGCTTTTATATCCCGCTTTTCTCGTCCATTGAAGGAAACTCAAAGCTGCTGACAAAGCTTCTGTTCTCTGAAGATGGAACCGGGAAGGAATGCCTATCATTGGGTTATCTCCGTGCTTGTTCTTCTCCCCACAAGAGACGCCCTGTGAGGTGGGCGGGCTGCGATTGTTCAGAAAGAGAGCTGTAACTAGCCTAAGGTCACCCAGCTGGCTTACTGGAGGAATGTAGAATCAAACCCAGTGACTACAAGATATGAGTCTGGCACTCCAACCCCAATTGCAATGCTTCTTACAGGAAGCAGAGGCTTTGAGGCCAGAACTCTAAATATACCTCTGTCCCACCCACATGCAGTTCTGGAGGACCTAAGGATTTCCCAACCAGACAAACCAAGAGGATGGAGACAGATTAGAAGCGTTCCCTTCCCCTTCCAGAATTCTTTTTGACTAGTTGTCACCATTAAAAAAAAAATTATAACATGAAAAAACAGAACAATAACATTGTGACAGTATACAGTGAAAGTGGCGTATACAAACATGCCTCCACTTTCTGTGCATGCACTTAGTTGACAACATCATATAGTTTTTCTCCTTTACCTCTTGATGAACTTTTGTTTGGACTCAAGAAATAATCTTAATATTTCATCTTTCAAAATTTCTGGTGTTTGAGGTGTCGTCAAATAGTACAATAATTCTTTCCAGCTATCCTTTGTCTTGGAGTGTCGTTTCAATCCTTGGCTTTTAAATCTTATTTCCCGAATTTTCTCAAATCTATATTGTTCCATTAGGTACTTTTACCAATTATCTAATGTCCATTTAGAACTGTCTTCCCATCCTAATACAATTGTAGATCGTACAGGATATATATATTTTTCAAATAAATATTTTTCTGCACTTATTCTCCCCGTTGTCACATGAAACAAAGCTATTTCGGGTGTTAATTCCACATTTATATTTAAAATATTAATACAATTCTAATACTTCTCCAAAATCTCTTAATGCTATTACACTCCCACCAAAGGTGGAAATATGTCCCTCTATGCCCACACCCATGCCAGCATTGTCGTGACATTCCGTAAACACCTTATCCTTATCTGAAATATTAATCTTTCCCTTATCACCTCTTGATCTTTATTTATATATTCTATAGTTGCTAATTTATGCTGGCAAGTTCTCCAGACCTCCATTACCTGTTTCATTGGACCATATATTTCTCTAAATTGTTTCAATGCCGTTTTACCCCATATTTTATTCCATAATGACACATTTTCCTCTCTGTTTTTACCCAAATGTCAGGATTGAAAATAAAAATATCTAAACTGTTTAATTGCTATTATCATTTCTTTAGGTGCCTGAGTAATTATTGCATCATCAGCAAAGAGGTTTACTTTAACTTCTTCTCCTTTCTAGCCTCACCATCTATTATCTTGTCTAATCTCATTGGCCAATGGTTCTATTGCCAAAGCAAATAATGATTGGGAAAAAGGGCAATCCTGCCTTTTGCCATTTAATATTTGGAACTGCCTTGATTTAATTCAATTTACTTTAACCTGCACTGTAGCCTTCATATAAATGTTTAATTACTGCACAAAATTTATTCCCCATTCCAGACTTCTAGCATATCTTATACAGTACAAATATTTGTGGTTCACTGAATCAAATGCATTCATAACATCTAACTTCAAAATTGCTAATTTATTATGATTTTTGCATGATATATAACATTAATAAGGTTTCTTGTTGGATCTCCTATATATCTATTTTTAATAAAATCATATTGATCTTTTATTTTTGATATTCTTTCTTCTAATCTTTTAGTCAGTACTTCTGTAAATATTTTATAATCTTGACTTGATAAAGATCAAGACCAAAAGATCTAGGATCTATGGGATTTTTTGAGGTTTCAATCAGTCTCCACCTTGTTTAACAGTCTCACCCTCTAGACACAACTCCTTGATTTTAATCCTGTTTTTATTCTTGTTTTCTAACTTGCTTCAAAATTATATTTTACTGAAAAGCAGTATATAAATTTTAAACAAATGGAACTAGAGGGTGATGGGGGAATAGATTATGTTTGTGGTTGCTCTATATGTACAGGCAGAATGCAGAAAATGCTAGAATTATTATTTATTTATTTGTATTTCTATCCCAACCTATACCCGAAGGTCTCAGGGCAGGTTACAATATTATACTAATCTTAGACAGGTTCCTGCCCTCAGGCTTACAATCTAAAGAGACAAGATACAAGAGGAAAATGGTGTGGGAGGGAACAGGGAATAGCAAAAAGCAAGCACTTGAGGTCTTCAGTTCCAATTCTTCTGTGCATTTCTTATTGCTGGAATTTTCCTATTCTCTTAACTTTGAATTTTCTCTTCATTGATGACAAACCAGATGATGGTAGAGATGGTCAGCCAGCATCTACTCAGCCCCGCCCTGCTCGGTCTCAGGACCAGATGATTTCTCAACTGGTGGATCGGCTGTCGTAGTCTCTTTGCCATCTTGTGATGGGAGCAGTTTGACAAGGGAGGAGGCATTTTGGTGAGCAAGGTGACAGACCTCCTCAACCTGCTTTCTCTCTTCTGCTCCTCTCAGGCAAGATGGTTCGCAGCCTTGTGATGGCAGTTGGAGGAGGGAGGGCCACTGCTGGGTGCAAGATGGCAGAGCAGCCCAGCCTGATGCCTCTTCTCCAATCCTCCCAGGCAAGATGGTTCGCAGAATTGCTTTGTCTCATCTGCTAGAGTGAAGGGAAAAGTCCAATAGAGGCAGGAAAGGTAACCAAATGCTCTGCTCTATCACTCTCATCCTGGTACGCTCACCTACCCCTGAAGAATGAACACCAGAAGTATGAAACACAGGGTATACTGCAGAAAGGCTCTTGCTAAATTGGTCTCTGTACTATTGAGAGAGACTCTGGTGTGACAGATAAATGGTGAAAGTGTTTCCTTCATCTTATATCAGGCATCTGGATGACAATTAGGGGGCAACAAGTCCACTTCGGGCTGCAAAAGTCCTCCTAAATGTGAGAGAAACCTGCCAACCCGACCCAAAGGACTATCCCCCCCCCCAATTCCTCTTAATTAAGAAAAGAGAAAGGGCAGAGAAATCAAATTCCAAGCCAGCCCTGCCTCCTGCTGGTGGGAGTGACAATTCTTATCCTATGATCAGTGTGACCTCTGATGCAAAAGACTTGGAGCATCTTGAAGTTACAGCCAAGGAAGAATATTTTAGTTAATTTATCATGGAACAGAATGCTGTTGTAATGCCAACAACAGTAGACTGAAAAATGGCTTAAGAAGCAGTGGTGCGGATTTTAGGACCTACTTCAAATTGCTCTAGAAACAACATGAAGTCCAAGCTCAGTGCAATCCACTCATTTTTATTTTTTCCCTTTACACAGTAAAGCCAATCACTTACAAAGTGCTAGTCTAAAAACAGATTTTGACTCTATACAGAATGTACACACCAGCTAGGGTCCAGTCTGGTCAGAGGCAAATCCAAGTTTCTAACGCAACCTTTATAGCAGCTAGAAGAAATGCAGTTTGAGTCAAAAGGCACTCAAATGCGAGTGCTTGTTCTGACCATCCTAAGAATAGTAAAAAAAAAGTTCCTGCTTCAGCACAGAGCACAAATACGATATTGGTTACATCAATTTGGATCTTGCTTTAAACGCCCGCTTTCTTATCTGTCAAACTGTTACATTCCCAAATAAAACATTACCCAGAAAAACAAACAAAACAGTGCAGTGCTACAATTTGAACAGAAGCCTTAAGTAATCCCACCCACCCGCCTTCCCAACGGTGCAGGAAAAATTCAAGTTGAGGCTAAATTTTTTTAAACTCAAAAGCATTGTCAGCTGAACAAAAAAAAGCTCAAATATCAGTGCTTTAAGAGATATTCTGCTGATTTACACAGAAATCACTGTAGGATTGTCACTGAGCAGAAGGCAGCAGAAAACAAGTTGAATCAGAATATGGGACAACTTTTATAATCCATGTTGATGTGGGTTAGCTATGCCACCAGGAACCACTTGTAGGGTGCTTATGCTGTTGGTAATCACTTTCAAAATCATAACAAAGAATATTTCTCAGCTCATTGAAAATAATCCCTGGGATTAGGTTTGCTGCACAGAACTGGAATAAATTTATCCATGTAGCTGAAAGCCAAGACGGCTGATGGCAATACATCGAGCTATCCTTGCGGTGCCTATGGAATTTGATGGTGACATTAAAAACTTCCACCTTCCTGAACCTTTAGAGAAGTCCGTCCGTGCTGGACTGAATCAAAGAGGAACATTCCCTCTCGCCTTTGTTAATGAGCAGGGAAAGTACCTAAAAGGAGATAATGAGGGCAACGGAGCTCAAATAATAAAACCAAAAGAGTTGGTCATGGTGCAAAAGATGTCACTTCACTAGGAATCCACTTCCGTGCAGCCCTTTCATGATAAGGGGTGTAGATTTTTTTTATGTTGCTACTAAAGGTCTAGTGTCCAATGAACATGGCCATGGGGAGGCGATTCAAAATCAAGCTTTTCAGTTTTGAAGATATCCTGTGAATTAGACCAAAAACTTTGGGGCCTTGAAAGAAAAGTTCAACAAAACACTCTGAAGAACCATGTGAATACTGTTGGAGGAAAAAGATGGGAGTGACCAGAGCTGCCTTTCATTCTCAGAGTCGAACAGAAAAGAACATGAAGATAGTCAACAGACTCTTTATAGGACGCAATGGGTCAAAGCGAGCACTTTTTAAGAGGCAAATGTGCTCACCCAACACAAGTGCCGTCAGAAAGAAGCACTGTGGGGACAGTGGAGCTAAATACCCTGAAACGTATGTAACATGTTCTCTTCTGTAACGCCTCAAATTTCACAAATCTCCCTTATCTTTTTATAATGAACAGGACTCAAAAGACCCCATCATTCCTCAGCTCAGGCCCACTTACTGTAAATGTGAATTCTTCTTGTAATCCAACATAGCATCACTTTCTTAAAATGCACTGCTTCAGGCAGACAGGCTATCCCTGAGCTCCACACAGTTCTGCTAGCCTACAGAGTCAGATTTGGGAACACTTTATTGAATAACTAAGATATAATTTATTTAAAAGCTCTTTGGCTATGATTCGCTTAAGTGTTTAAGATTTTATTGCTTTCACTGTATTATCTGTTATTACTGTTCATCAGAAATTCCTGCCTTGGACTTTCTATTTGAGTCTTAAAAATAGATCAGATAGGTGCATTTTCAAACAAATTATTGGACAGTTTTGACCCCCAATAAACAGGTTCAGTTAGTATCCATGCCATCATATTCGTCTGATTTCATCTCCAGGTTTGTGCAAGGTGGCAGGTTTCTGTCGGGATGATCATCTCTGCGTTGGTAGAATAACACGTAGGCCGCCTTTGTCTGTGAGATGAGAACAAAAAGAGTACAAGAATTAAAGCCTAAACATTTGATAAAGCTACCTTCAGTCTCTAAAATTTCATATTACAGTCATAGCATGAATGTAGTCATGGAATGCCTAAAAGTCCCATGGCGGATTACATTGAAAGGTATATTAAAATAGTATGCAGCAGTGCCTGAAAGGGGAAGAGAAGCTATTCCTTCAGCCAAAAGCTAAAGCGCTTCACTATGGATCTAAATCAGGGGCTCCGTGCACCTCAGAGGAAAGATTTTTCCATAAACTAGAGTCTACTGCAGAGAAGGTCATTCCAGAGGTCGTCATACGTTTAACTATTGACAAAAGTGATAGCCAATCAGGCCTCTCCTACTGATCCTAAATCAGTGATGGTGAACCTTTTGAGCTCGGTGTGTCAAAATTCGCAAGAAAACCTAGCTTAACTCGGGTGCTGTGTCACATCTAGAAATATCCATAATTTTGTGATATTTGTAGCTCTAGTAAAAAAGTTATATTTTTGATATATGTATTTTATTAAAAGCAAAAACAAATAATTCTTTACGTTAGTGACTTTTGCTGCTAAATCTTCAGTTGAAAGTTGGTATTTAGTACACTTCAAGAACAAGCAAGCACTACACATCCAGGTGCCAGGGTGACCAGGTGTGTCACCCAAAAGGGCTTGGCGTGTCACCTGTGACACGCGTGTCATAGGTTGGCCATCACCATCCTAAATGATGGGCAGCTCTATACAGGAAAAGGTACTATCTGGGGCAGGTCTCCTGGTTACAGCTGTCACCTGAGCCTTCAGTGGCAGCTTTATACCTGTTTCTTCAATGGTAAAACAACCTCATCAAGAACAGAATGTCTCCTCTTTTCATGGGCTTGAGAGCTCATTACATACAGGACCTCCACTTACTCTGGACTTAGCCTCTATCTTCTGCATTGAGAAACAAGATGTTCATGATATCAAAGGAAGAACTGATTCCTTAGGTAATCAGCAGTTTATAAAACTACTCAAACTTTTTACTAATGCTTATAAAGTTCTTCCAGGATTCTTTTTCCTATTCATTGCACACAAAATAGTATTCCTTGTCTTAAGTCTGGAATCCTTAATTCCAAACACATCTTGGGATCAACAAGGAGAACTTTATTCATCTCATCCGAATCAAACACTAATGCGTGAGAAATTCTACACCTCCAAGAAACTACTGAAGCTCACTTTGCTAAAACTACATATACGAATTCTAACACCTAGACACTAAACTAAGATAGTCAACATATACATACCACTATTTGCTCTTCAGAGGCTAAAGAAACACTGCTGTCATCGAAGTAATACCATTTGCCATTGATTTTATTTTTTGCATATGCCGTATCTGCCAGGGATTTGGAGGGAAGAGACAAAATGGCTTGTTTCAGAAATATGTTGTACAAATATCAATCATTTCTAATGCCATTTAACAAGACAGTAAAGTTGAGGCTAAATTCCTTTTTAACCATAGTTAGTAATTAAAGGGCACCTTGTGGCTGGAAATAGGCAAATTGATCACAGAGGGACATTAACAATTTGAGGGAAAGAAGTCAGACCTAGGCTTCAAAGATGTGCCTTTAGGACATCAAATATGTGGTTAGCCTTAGATTATTCATTGGGATGTGATCTGTGGATGCTTACATGGAAAAAGAATACAAATAGAAAGAAAGTGGCACCAGGGAGAGAGAAAGAGAAGTCCTGATTAAGCAGCTTTATAGTCCAACCATACTTCCTCTGTAAGGAAGGATGGACTGTAATAATAGTACAGGGGAAAGACATCGAAGAGGAGAGATATTACTAGGAGTATTGGGAAGGAGCAGTATTGAAAAACAAAACAAAGTACATAGGATTTTTTCAGCTGTAAAAACAGAAAGATCCATGTAATTTTTTTAAAAAAATCCGCAAATCAGAGTTGAATACTAGAGGAAGGAAACCATGTTCAGTCACTGGCACGGCTACCATTATTCAGAGGCAACCATTTATGAAAAAGTGCAGCTTAGGTTTTTTCGCTACACAGGCAGATCAATCTTAGAGCATAAATGGAAGCTGCTTCCAGTATTCTGTCATTCTTCAAATATTTTGCCACCCACTCAAAAGAATACGAAGAACCTGGACAGAATACAAAGGACCTTTTTTTGCTAAGTCTTTGGCAGGTCACCTTCTATCATCCACAACCTCAAACGTCTTACTCCTTAATCTCCACTTCTAAGAGCTGAAGTATTTTGACAAGTTGCAACTTCATGCATCAGTTGGATTTTTCTGAACGAGCCTGGGTGAAGCCTGTCAGTTTGCAGTAGCAAGCAAATGAGAGACCCTTATTCTGGGATAAAATCCAGAATAAGGCCCAGTTCAGAAAGGGCCTCAGGCTCTTCAAAATGAACAAATGTCCTTATTTTGCAAAATCTGAAATCCTATTGAGAAACAACCAAATTATAAAAAGAGAACAGTTACTCACAGTGGCCTACACCCATGCCTCCATAGTGATTAGAAACAGCAATGAGGTCATACACATATGGGCCTGCTGCTGGGTCACAAACGAACTCAGACATGTTCAAATCCCTGCCAAATAAAGGTTAAGAAGAATTCAATCCGTGAAAACAGTGTGTGGTTCACTTTGTCTCTCAAGCAAAGACTATATGAGCCCATAGACCATGAACAATGTCTCCCTGCTTCAACAGCAATAAGAGTAATTTATTTACTTAGCACAGACACCACCGATAACTCTCAGGAACTTTCTTATTCTGGATTATATCTTGGAATAGAGATCTGGTAGCTTCATTTAGTACAGACTATGGGAGGCCAAGGACGAATATTACTGTAGTCTGTGCTAGCATGTTGATACAGTCAAAGTTCAAGCAGAATTAATTTCAGAAAACCCAATGTAATTTAAAACCTGAATTTTTGTGGCTACTTTTCATAGGCTGAACTCTTATGGTTTACATACACAAAGAATTCTGACCACATGACTCCGTATATATACAAAAACACTTCAATGAGCCTATCTAAGGCATCACTGTGGTATCTGCCACAGGTATCTTCTCTTGAACACAAGATTTAATATTTTTCTTTAAAAAGTCAGAACAGATAAAAATGTGAGAAGACAGAAATGTGTATAAGTCTAGTATTCATTCCATGCTAAAATACTCCAATTAGAAAGCCCACACCAGATTTTATTTTTATTTGTATCTGACTTCCAATGTAACTGAATCACCTACCTGACAGGAAATTCAACCACAGTGTCAAGTTTATCTCTCCAGTATCTGTTGTATGAGAAGCGTTTTAAATGTACTACCAAAATACGTGGAAGTGACCAGAGATCAAACTTCTTAGTGGCTTGCTGATGTTTCTTGCAATTAGGACAGTACCTAAAAGGTATACCACAAAATGACATTACCAATCAAAATATAACTATTACTTTAGAATTCTGTTTGCTTTCCTGGCTTTTAATATGCTTGCAGGCATCAGAGGATCATAAAGCAGGTGGTTATATTATGGAGGGAAAACATGTATCTCAAATAAGGCTTAGACCAGTGATGGTGAACCTTTTGAGCTCTGTGTGTCAAAATTCGCAAGAAAACCTAGCTTAACTCGGGTGCTGTGTCACATCTAGAAATATCCACAATTTTGTGATATTTGTAGCTCTAGTAAAAAAGTTATATTTTTGATATATGTCTTTTATTAAAAGCAAAAACAAATAATTCTTTAAATTAGTGACTTTTGTTGCTGAATTTAGTTTGCTAAATCTTCCATTGAAAGTTGGTATTTCATACACTTCAAGAACAAGCAAGCACTACACACTCAGGTGCCAGGGTGATCATGTGGGTCGCCCAAAAGGGCTTGGCGTGTCACCTATGACACACGTGTCATAGGTTGGCCATCACTGACTTAGACATTCTCGATCAGTGCATTACATTTCCATTCCGACATAATTAGGTTTAGAAAAGTTTAATACACTTTTCAAAAAATGTGATGTCCACTGTGAAGACGAAATATACAATGTGAAATAACAGTACTCTGTCCTGAAGGCTTTATGAGATGAAATACCAATTCTTAAGGACTCAGTAGGTAGGTTGCACTAGGAAAAAATACAGTGCTGTCTTTATAGGGCAGAACAGGAAAGGGAAGCTGAAAGTAGCATCCACACCTGTCAGAGTAGGAGGAAGAAGTGAGATAAAATGTATATCGTAAGGAGCCAACTGAAGGATACTTTGACAAGGCAAAGATATCAACAGAATACCTAAAAAAGTAGAATGGCGGTCAGGTTCTGGAGGTTTAAACTATCATTTCCCACATTGAACTTGTACTACTAGGGGAAAAAATGCCTGAAGATGGCTAAAAGGAAGCAACTACACATTGGATGTTGCTATGAATCAGAGTTTTTTTTTTAAAGAATTTGCGTATCATGAAACTAATGTATTGTATTAAAAGTTGGACTGCATAGGTGACCATTTGTTAAAAACTATGCTGACTCAGGCTAATGCCAAGAAAATAAAGATGTACTTCTAAAAGCTGTCAGTTGAAACCGCAGTAACCCCATTTGCCTGTTTCCCTCCTTATTACTCCTTAACAATGAAAAAAGTTTAATTAATGGTCACCAGTTTGTTGAACAGAAAACCAGAGAAAGAGAAAGAGCAGATACAAAGTATCAGTGCCAATGCGATAACTGTAGTTTATGAACTGCATAATTCAATTAAAGGATAAATGCTATGAAGCTAGCCTGCTTATAATGAGAAAGTTCTTGGTGAAGTCTTTGATTTAAAATCACTTCAGTTTAAAGAGAGAGCTAAAAATGACAGAAATGATCTAGTCCACATTTGAGCTGACATTAAGAAATTCCCAGTGTTGATCTTTATGTCCCACTGCCTTGTTAATCTGGTTACCTTTTGACCTGGCACATCTTAAGACTATATGACCACATTTTGCTCCCTTGCCCACCACAATTTTCCCACCTTTGGAAGCTTGCCCTTCCTTTCTTGTCCCACCCACAGTCCCTGTTTCCCAAGAACTGTATAAAAGATGCCGGTCCCTCTTCCTCTCCCTCTCTGCTGCTATTCTTCCATGCTGCCTGGCAGGCAGAACCTCTTTGAGATTTGCTCACACATACAACCTTGCCAAAAGAGCCTAAACTCAGGAAGCCTTTGGTCCCTTCTTCCTCCTGTTGCTGTAATCTATCTACTGCTGTGTCCGTCTGTCACGAAACACAGGCCTGGGAGGAGTTATCTGACCAAGCTTCCTATGAGAGTGTTCTCAACAACATGCACAAAACTGAAAGCAGGTACTGTCGTGATTTCTAAGATAAACTAGGTACTGATTTTACACATGAAATGAAAGCCTCTCAGGGACAGGAACACAAAGTTCATGTTTGAACTTCAGTCATTTATTACAGCCAAGAGATATGACTTTTGCAAGGACAAACCTACCATGGATCGTGTTCACCAAGTGTTTCCATGGTAGTGAAAAGTTCTATGCAGTCTCTAAGTGCTACAGTGGTTTTCTTTTTCTGTGTCTGGAACATACTGCTATGCTTTTCAAATGCCTACCAAAAAGAAACATATATTAGTTTTTAATCCCCTTTATGTAAAACTCATGCCAAATTCTTCTATGCCATTAAAATAAATACTTTGTCCAGTATAAAAAACCTCTCATTCTCTTTCTGTGCAAGTCACCACTTACGGCCTGTTTGCACTTATCTGCATAGAATAATTATATCATTCCACTGCAGTTAAATTCAGAGATGGTGGACCCCGTTTGCACCAGCTTGCTCACATTGGGAGCAATCTGTCCCAGACCAACCAAACTGACATAGCAACAGCTGTGGCAACTTCTGCCACATGCCTAGCTGTTGCCATGGTGATTGTTATGTGGTGCACATTTCCACAGCTGTGACACTCTGCTCCCTCCCACCCCAGAAGTAGGGGTGAATGTTGCTGACTGGAGGAAGCAGCTCAGCACGGAGACAGAGAAACACAGAGCACCCCAATCCACGCTCACAGTTAAGTGCAAACATGTCCTTTGTCTGGCAAAAGCTTTCTATACTTCTGTTGTAAGCACAGAAGTATAAATCTCCCCAGAATATTCAAGTCCATGATTAGTGACCGATAATAGGTTTAAGATTATTTAAAATCATTAAGGGTTACTTTAAAAAGGCAGCTTAATAGCAAAAAATTACAGTATATTCTGGCGTATAAGACTACTTTTTAACCCAGGAA
>MTQE01000401.1:22570971-22606705 GCA_014337955.1 Aspidoscelis marmoratus
CCCAGGAAAATCTTCTCAGAAGTCAGGGGTCGTCTTATACGCCGGGTGTCATCTTCTTATACAGCAACTATATCCCAAACTCTACATTTTAACTGGAAAAGTCAGGGGTCGTCTTATACGCCCAGTCATCTTATACGCCGGAATATACGGGTAATCAGAGGAACACGTGACACAATTGAAAAGTTAAAGGCTCTAAAATCAAACACCAATTACAAGGCGTGTGCAGTAAGAAAAATATATAAAAAGTAGAAATTGAGAATTTAGGATTCCAAGAAAAATCTTTGAACAAGAAAATAGTTCCATTTTCACTGCACTGGCCCCAAGTTTGGCACAGCCACCACAGAAAAGACAAGGACGTTTGTACTCCTTTCACTTTTTCCATTCAAGGTGGAGAGTGTGTCCTGGACACATAAGCGTACAGGGCTTATGACCACAGCATCCCTCAAAATTTCAAGTGTGCCCACAGGCTTATTTGAAAGTATTCTCGAAAGTATTGTTGCTTCTACACAGCACTTCCCCTGTATTCTGTGCTTCACATTTTACTCACTCCCTGATATCAGATTAATTACTTAGAATGCAGGCTTAATCCTTGGCATCTCTCCAGAAGATGATAATGGCATAACATTTTCATATCTGCCAAGAAAACCGCATGGATCTATCTATGTAGTGAACAGGAGAAAACCCTGGCATATATGCTCCCAAAAAAAGACCAGAAAGAACTATGTCATCTTGTCTAGCTCCTTTATATGAGTTGTAAGGAACCAGAAAAGAACACAGCATTTGCCTTTAAAAAAGAGACCAAGAAAGAAAGCCAATCACCTGTGCCTCATGTTCATCAAAAAGCAACTTGCGCGTGTCAGAATACCAATCCGTAGCCAGAGTTGCATGGGCTGGAAAAAAAGGAAAACAAGAACAGTAGATTATAAACTTGGCACAGATGAAGACCATCTGGAAAAAAATATTTGGGAGGAATACGTACACCCCAGCTTTAAGAGTTTGCCTCCTGTAGCAAGAGAGCCTATTTCAGATGTCCCATAAGAATTCACAAGACTGAAGGTGAACAGACATTTTTTCTTCAGGTTTTCTTTTCCAGGCTCATTCTGAATGAAGTCTCCTGGCTTGCAAGTGTCTGTTTCTGATATTTTCTCATTATTTTCATCCTCTCCATTTTGATGTTCCATTTCTTCAACTTCACCTGAAACAGATTTTTTTTTGCTTCTTTTAGCTTTTCACTGCAATTTTACAGTTGGTTAAAGTAAAAAACTTTACAAGGCACACAGTTATATCAGACAGAACAGTTCAATGATTTCTTCATTATCTTTCTTAGGGCTGAGCAAGGTGAGGTACAAAAATATTGAGATCACCATTTTTAAGATCCAATATTTAACAGAAGGTGGATGGACAGGAGTGGTCTCTGGAGGTTTAAACAGCCTCTCAATCACTCTTGTTAATTTTAAATTGATGACTACTCATATGTGACCATCTCTAGATGGTTTCTGAATTCAAGTTACACCATGAAATAGCAATAATAAGTTTATTATCGTTAAAGATCACTCTGGGCCTTTGACTAAAGAGGATATTATCCTTCTCTGTGTACTGCGTTGCATTTGTTTTCATATATTTTAACTATTATAAGCTCCTCTGAGACTCAGGATGAGATAAAAATGTACAGTAGTAAATAAGAAATATTAAGACTATTTACCTTCAGACATACTATTGGAGCCATTCCAGATCTCGCTATCTGTATATATATCTGAATATTCTTCCTTCAATGAAACTTTGACATAGCAGCTAAAAAAAAAAGTTTTGTTTTCAAACACCAACATCACTGGATCAAACAAGACCACAATTAGGGAATATTCTGCCACTTCATTCATTTTGAATAACAGTCCATATGTAACTTTTTTATTCATAGGGCAGTAGTGCTTTAAAGAAGTAATGGCCAATGTTTTCCATCTTAATGACTCTGTCAACACTTGGGGACTCAAAGCTTCCAACACTCAGTTGAGAAACACACAGACTCCTGTTCAGGCTATTGCAGAGATTAGAAGATACAGGTCAACAGCGGTTGAGTGGATCAGTGTCTAGGAAGTCAGTGGATATGGGGCACACCTGTACAACTGAAGGGAGCAATTTGTTTAGCTGCTGAGCTCTCGGATATCTGGGTGGCAACTGTAACAGTTGTCTTTTTTTTTATATGGAGCTTATTTATAAGAATACAAGAAGTGCTCTACTGAATCAAATTTGTGGCCCATCTCATCCAGCAGCCTGGTCTCTCGGGCCAACCAGATGCACAGACAGCCCATTCACAGGACATAAGCACACAGCTTGCTCTGCCTGCAGTCTCCCAGCCACTGGCATAGGGGAGCATAACACCTCTTATTACCATCAGGGATAACAACCACGGATAGCCCTGGCTTTCATTAACTGGCCCAAACCTTTTTTGAAGCCATCCAAGTTGGTACCCAACAACAAATCTCATGAGAGTGAATTCCAAAGGTTATCTATGCTTTGCCTAACCTGATTCATTGATAATTCAACTTCATTGGATAACAAGGTTTAGCAAAGGGAAAAAACAACTCTCTATGCACTATGACCACACCATGAATATTGTACTTTGAGACACTTCTATCGTGTCTCCTCTCACTCCTTTCTAGGCTAAATAGCTCCATCCCCTTTAATCATTTTAGTCACCCCATTTGAACCTTTAATACTTTGTGACATGCAGTGACCAAAATTATATACAGTATTCCAGATGCAGTTCCACTGTTAATTTATGTAAGAGCAATATATTAACATCTTGATTTTCAATACTTTTTTATTATTCCTAATAACAGTAGATACTTTTACTGAACTATCAGCACAGTGTGTATCTACCATTTTACTCCAGAATCTTTCCTGAACTATCAGTGAGCTCCAACCCCATTAGTGTATATGGGTAGTTAGGGGTTTTAGCTCCAATAAGCATCATTTTACACTTGTTCACACTGAACAGCATCTACCTTTTTGACGCCCAGTCCTTCACTGTGCAGTGATCCCTTTAGAACCCTTTACAGTAACATTTTGTTTTCACTGCTCTGAAAAATTTGGAGTCATCAGCAACCTTAGCTACTCCACTGATCAGGCTTGACTACCTCAGAAGGGAAAGGACTTCAGACTCGTTTTTTTTTTAATTGAAAAAGCTGTGATATGATTGCCAAAAATCCTCTCTTTAGAAAGACAGCTGATTATTGATTTGGTAAGCTCTGTATCAGTGGATGTAGAAGAGTAATGAAACGAACAGCTAACAGGCAGCACAAGTCACCTTACTTTAAACACTGTTATCTTTCTCTTTGGAAAGTAACCCGAGAAATTAATACACCTGCACTCAGAAATTACTCAACTGCTGTGCTGTAGGCAGATCCTGTACTTACCTGATTCGCTCCAATATAACATTGTATAAGTAGTCTAGGGTGAGCTTGTGTTTGGGTACAACTATGAGTAGCGGCTGGCCATACAGAACCGTCCCCGTCGAGGCACTGGATTGTTTGGCTTTCTTTTCTCTGAAGTAAATTGAAAGTGTGACACACTCAGCACCATCTTCAGTTGGCTTATGAACCTCATATCTGCGCGAGAGGGAGAAAAGAGCGTTTTTTCAATTCTGAAGAGCAGTTTGTTCACCTTTGGGAGAGCCATATAGTGACTGTCTACAGAGCTACAGTTCTAAAACATTTAATACCTCAATTCTTACAATTAAAGCTAGCTTTGAACTCCCCCCTGAACAGATTATTTTCCCCCTTTGCTTGAATTGCTATCCTGAATAGGCCCTAACCATCTCTTTCTATCGAAAAAGCCAGCACTGTGAAGCAATTTTTCAAAAATCAATGGGGTGGTGGTGTGGGAGGACAATGCCTACAGATGTGCAA
Source organism: Aspidoscelis marmoratus (assembly GCA_014337955.1). Taxonomy (NCBI): domain Eukaryota; kingdom Metazoa; phylum Chordata; class Lepidosauria; order Squamata; family Teiidae; genus Aspidoscelis; species Aspidoscelis marmoratus. The sequence goes on from MTQE01000401.1 coordinate 22,574,877, forward strand.
ACACTGTTGGTGCAAATCCTGGACAATCTCTGTGAAGTGAAGGAATGCCCTTCTGGCACATTCTGTGTGATATTTTTGCAAAATTTGCTATGGATAAACACAGCCTGAGGCTAAGACGGTAAAAGAACATATCACACATTCTATAATTCACACAAAAAAGTTATTCAGCCAGATTTCTCTATCATTAATATTATGTGTGAAAACAAACTGTTAATCCACCACTATGGTGATTTCTTTCATATAACCATGTCTGGGAAGGAAGATAGTATTCCAAATTCAAGAGATGCCATGCAGCTTGCCTAGAGCGCTTTCCACTTCAGCACTGTTAATTAAGAGGCTGGTGCAACACACTGCAAACATTTCACATGAGATGATCAACTAAAGTACTTTTCTCTTTTATATTTTCAGGACTCCATACTCTCAACCATGGCACTACACGTGGTTTAGTTGACCTCCATGAAAATTCAGGTGCTTGGGTATTTAGACATAGTTCCCACACATGGACATTGATCAGCCTCCTCCTTCTACTGTGACATTTGCTTTCAACAGAAACACTGGCAACTTCTGTCCCCATTCCTCCCCCCCCCAAAAAAAAGAAACCAATTGGTTTCCCATAATTCCTCCCATCATAGATCCGTGCTCCAAGATTGGATAAGTGGTCTATCTGCTGCACAATGATGATAACACCACTTCTTTAAAAACTAGTGTTCTTAAGTCCACATTTTATAAACTTTAATTTGAAAATGGACCATTCTGCAAGAGTATCATCAACAATGAAAGTGCACTAAATATGAAGACTTTGTGCAGACTTTCAAGCAGAACTACATATAACAAAACCATTTTTGCACCACCTTATAGAGAAAGCAACTCTGGGAAAATAGCAGTATGAACCAACCATAGCTTATAGGTTCTTAGTCCCGTCCCGTCCCCCAACAAGCTATCTTATAAAACCTGATATATGCAGGCACCATTAAAGTTCACTTGTTTTGGAAGAAACATGCCTTTATCCTTTGCTGGAATTCTTCTGTTTTGAAAGACATTGGAAAGAGCCTGGACACAGAGTTATGGAAATTGTGAGTTGCTCAGGTATCAGAGTTTTCCCTCTTAGCCTTGCCAGTGTTATCCAAAGAAGTGTAAACACAACATTAGGTACAAGACCGGCTGCAGGGAAGATGATCAGTAGTTCACTCAATTGCCTTAGGGGCTTCCGTCAGGGTTTCTTCCCTTAGCCTTGACTTCCCAAGAACCTCACAAGGCAACGAGGCCATTTTACCCATAGCTTGAAAGACCCAATGAGCTTCCATGACAGAGATTTGAACTGACTCTTGAGTCATAATCTAGCGCTGTTAACCATTTTGCTACTAGAGGGCCAATACCATATCCTTTAACCAATGAATAAAGTCACAGCAGTAACACACCAGAAAGTAAACATAAAAGGATAACGTGAAACACTTATTTTTGGTAACTTTAACTCGTTTCTAAGGGTGAAGCAATTATGAAATAATAGAAAATCAGTAAAAAGAAAAGTTCATGATCTCTGTAAAACCGTCATGCCCATGACAAGGTAGGTGAACCTACAAATTACTCATATCCATAGTGCAAGATTAAGATTGTAGTTGAGAATACATTGTTTCTGCAATCTCTCTCAACTCTGCCAAGAGGCAGAGAAGAGAATGAGTAGGAAACCCACCATCTCTAGTTCAAAGTTGCTTATTTTCTCACTCATTCAGTCACTGGCCAGAGCGAACAGACACTATGGGCACCTAAATTATATGTAAGTTACAGAAGCTGCAAAGGGTGAAGGAAAATGATCAAAGGAATATGGATAATAAAGTGCTGGACCAACAAGGATTGAAGCTGGGGAATATTGGAACATCAAGATTTTCTATAGATTGAATACAAGACCTACCCACTGAGAAACAGAAGAATAGGCATAAAATATCAATTTCTCAGAAGCTAGATCTAACTGGTGCTTTTATATAAAGGCTGTGTGTACTAGGTGGAATACCTAGTAATCTCAGGAGATGGAGGTAAGTGCTTAGTGTCCTCCTATACTCAAGTGCCCCTCCAAACCTTTTTTCAGATCCAGGAGGGAGCGAAGCTATGTGTTATCACTGAACAACCCAAAGAGATTTTGGGGCCACTGTGATCTTTTGGCTTTCTGCCATGCCTGTACATTAAAGATAATACGAGGGAAATAAGTTTCTTTTTCATTTATAAGCTTTGCAGGGGCCAATGTTGCACAGATCAGCACAGCAATGTCTGAAGAAAGGCTAAGGAAGAACATCCAGGTGTGAGGGGCAAGACGCAGTAAATACTCACCCCAGTTCTTTTATCTCTGGGCCTTTTGGTACATTTTCTACACCTATAGCTAGGGTGCTATACAAGTAGCTTAAAGGACCTCGAAGGTATCACATTTTTGCAGTGCAACATGTCCTACGTGCAGGGCTGCTGACACTCAGAGCCAAAGCCTTTCAATACTATGATGAAATGGTGGAGCAAGGTGAAACCAGTTGGGTCTCTACAGAAGCGACAGCATTCACTTGAATGAAAATGAGGCAAAACAGCATGTGCTTACATTGAAAACACTGGTGAAGCAGCTTTAAAACTGATAATGGGGAGAACATAGATGGGAGCAGAAGAACCCTTGTTTCAGAGTGGATGCAGAAGAAGGGATTATGAAAACAGGCAGGGAAATGGTAGTCAAATGTAACTCTAAATTAAAGGTGACCTGCAAATCATTTTGACAAATTTTCATCAATTTTAGAAATATACGTATTTATAATCTGAATACCTCTATTATCCAGGCTAAGAGAATAAAGGCATTCGGACATATTAAACCTCTGAGGCCTCCTATCCCAAGATCTTATGCAGGAGGGGCAGAAAAATTTATCAACAAAAAATGTTGCATATTTGTGCAAGGTAGTTTACAAGAGACACTTACCTGACCCCTTGTAGGCTGGCTCCATGCTCCAGCAGGATCGTGGGTGATGTGACATCACCATCATGGCATATGCTGGGCCTTTACATCGGAGCAAGAGCCTAGCTGGGGCTGGACATCATGGGACCTAAGGGGAAAAGACAGTGAATGTCTGGGCTGTGTGCTGAATACCCCTCTGAGTTTAGCCTGTGAGGATTCAGCAAACAGAGCCCAGGCTGATGCAGTTTTGTCAGACTGATTTGCAGATCACCTTGATTACAATTTGCCAACTTTCAACAGAAGCATTTCTCATTCCTAGCCTCATTAGACCACAGGGTCCTTATGATAATCTGAACTGGAATGTTACATATTAGCCAATCCAGTTAGAAATGGAGGTGCAAAATAGATCTGAAGAAAAGTAGGTAGAGAGACTAAAAGACCAGTGAATTTAGTAGTGATTCTGCTAGCTGCATGAAACTCTAACAAGGGGATTTCTAGCAATTCCAATGTAATATTAGTGCTACACTTAAAAAAAAGGAACAAAGTAGATATAGGAGAACTGAGTTTCAAAACATGTTCTGAAACACAACTTGCACAAAACATGTCCTAGAGAGCCATCGATGGTTTCCCAGATGTCGTTTCCTTCCAGTTCAAAGCAGTTATTTGTGTACAATAACCAAAATGGGAAGAACTCAGTTTTGAAAAGAGGCAGGCACTAGAAAAAAGGAATAACCTTTTGCACTGGACCATTTTCCAAATCAAAATCACACAATTCCACATTTTAACCTCACCACCACATAAAATACTGTATATGCAGATGTAATTGCTTCATGTAATTAACTGCATTTGTAGACCATTCTCCACTCTTGAGATGTCTGAGTGTTTACACATAAAAAATGTAAGCCTCTGACCGCTAATTCCTTTCCTCTCCTCTCTCCCCAGATGTTTATTTGTTAAGGAAGGCAAGCGGTGCACTTCTAGAACTCTAATGCAGGTACCCCCACCCACCCAGCCAGCTAGGCCTTTCTCCTCCTCTTAGACAAGATGGAGCATCCCCTCTTGTGACAGGTGAGAGGGAAGGAAGGGCCATTACTGGTAATCTTTAGTAAGATATCTGGTCCACCTAACCCAGTATGGTAACTGATGTCTTTCTACTGGGTCTTATAGGAATCCTTACCAGCCCTATGTACTTTGGAACCATACACAACTTATGTCCTACTAAGCTGCAATGCTATAACTGGTGGTCTGGAACAGGCACAGAAGCATGCTCAGTTCTTGTAAAAATAACATTATTCATTCTGTACTGGAACAAGTTACCGTAGTTTCAAAATCAAATTAATTTGTGAATTAGTGAAGCTGAAGCCGATCTTTTAAGGTGAATCTATTAGCATATGTCAATTAAAATAGTTTCACTTACTGTGTAGTGCAGAATATATACATTATTGTAATTAGTTTATTGATTTATACACTGCAAAGTAGATTACAAGATTTTTAAAATTTGTTAAAACATAAGCATATATTAAAATTTTAACAGGCATGAAGGGAATGTAAGAAAAAATGCAAAGAAAGGACAATCACTCCAGTTTGGGAGAACAGATGAGGCTTCAGGATGTGTGTAAAATATTTTATTGTGGGTGACCTGTAAACATGAGAAAACAGGCAAATCCTTAACTCCTGAAGCTCTTTATCTTGCTGGGATTTAGTTGGGGCCTATAAACTATACCGCCACCAGGGACTAGGTCTAGGACATTCACAGCCTCTCCTGAACTAGTGCTGTCACTTTTGAAAGAGTCAGTGGTTTGGCCACTTCTGGAAAGCCCTTCTTGGCTTCAGGTTTCGCTACTACCACCCAGTAGTGTGGTGGTGGTGGTACTACAGTTTTCCTCAACTGATTATCTCAACTCATTTCCGTCTTGGTCACTTGCAAGAAAGCAGTAAGAGAGACTGTGCCTCTGCCGATCCTGCTTGATCTCTCAGTGTCAGCAAAACTGTTGTCAACTGATTTTAATGTTTTAAAAATGTGTTCCGATTGCTGTAGCATATCTGGAGGCCTCAGAGTACAGTGTAGAAAATAAATATATTAAAAAACCAATGACATCCACTGCTGTAGCAGTCATTTTCTCATGCATAAATGTGTTTATCACTCCCTAGATCTAGTCATTCCCAAGGCTAGTTTTAAACAGCACAATGGGCAAGAATCACACCAGTGAAAGCAATCTGTCTACACTCCTGGGGTTTAAAATGTTTATAGGGAGAAGGGGACAGACTGGACAGACCATTCAAGCTGAACACTCCCCCTGCCCATTTCAGTTCATACTCTCAATTTTTTCACAGGATTCAATTTGTTATTGAGCCTCTACCCCAGGTCATTACAAATAGGTTCTACTAGAGCCAGTCTGTAAACAACACTACTGTGAATCAGAAATGAAATCAATAAAGAAAACAAGAGGTGATATAAAATGCTGCACAGGATGGCCAATTAAATAACTGACACTACAGGGTTCGCTCTTGCTATTGCATTCCTTGTATTCTGAAAGAATATTCTTCTGACTCACTCGTGGCACACCACTTCCAAGTGAACAGGAAGGCTAACTTTAAGTACCACAAGTAACTAAAACGACATATAAAAAGGCGAATTAGCAAACGTTTTAGGAGACAGCAGTGTTTGTGAATGTATCTGAAGGCTGTGCAACACAATGGTCCAGAGACCTTCGGGTATGGGGCAGGATAGAAATATAAATATATAAATATAAATAGGTATATAAATATATAAATAAATGGTCTTTCAGATCTTAACTCTATGTAAATACATCTATGAAAGATCATGACATTTAAGCAGAATTTAGGAATACAAAAAGTTCATTAGTCTATGATTTCCCCTACAGCAACAGCTGTTGAGGGAGGAAAAAATAGCTTCTTTTTATTGAATGCGTTTTAATGATTACAAACTTAGACAGGTACAATCAACAGTATATTAAATCCACTATAATCCAGTGATGTGCCAAATTGCTTGGGACTATCAGGACGCTTGACCTGACAGCCTCCACTCTCCTCTCCTCAGCACTTTTACACGACTCATGTGGAGTATAAGCATCAAAGTTCCCACCCTTATAGCCCTTTCAGTGGGTGGGATTGTAGGGTGCATCACGTAGGCACAGATGTGTGTTGAGGGACTCTGCACCCACATGACGACATTGTGTGCCACACCCTGCCCAGAGAGGGGACTCGATGGTGGCAACCTCACTTTGAGAAATGGGTAAGTTCCACGCATCACCTGGAATCAGATACACTCATGGAGGACAGGTTGGAAAGGCAGGCAGGATGTCTAAAGGCTGTCTGCAGGAAGTTGAGAGAGGGTGGAGCTTCTGCCCTTGTCTTCTGCTTGAGATGCCCAGAAGCAATTGGTGAGCCACTGTGTGAGACAGGACGCTGGACAGATGGCTGAGGCCTAATCCAGCAGGGCTCCTCTTATGTTCTCATGAGTCATGTAAAAGAGCCAAGGAGAGCCTTGGGTGTTTCAGTTCATGCCTCAATGAACAGCCATTCAGCACATCCCTAATATAAACTATTACAGCCAAATGGCAATATTATAAAATGCACCTACCATTGGGCAGCATTTTACTGCCTCTCTACAACTATTTTTGTGAAATCAAACTCTTGCAAACATTGGAAAGATTTATTTGAAGAATACACCAGGGTAGAATCAAAGATAAAAGAAAACAACTGAAATCCTTTATTGCTTTTGGCTCCTGTGTAAGCATTTTATAATTACATGAATTTCCAACTTGCATTACATTCTCTAGCTCACCACCTTCTCCTGGATTCCATTTCCTACCAGCTGTGACAAGAGTCCAGTGATCTGGAAAGCCAAAGACTATCCACCCCTGATTTAGATCTTTAAAAGGCAAGAAAGAAACACTGGACTACCATAAGTGAGCATCTTTTTACAAGATGGACGGTGGGCTCTCTCCTTTGCTTCACCTTCCTCAACTAACAGCACAACATGCAAACTCTAAATTAAATCTAACTTTCCTAACAGCTCCCCACTTCCTTCCAGCTGAAGTCTAGAGCAGTGGTTCTCAACCTGGGGGTCGGGACCCCTTTGGGGGTCAAACTACCCTTTCAGAGGGGTCGCAACGAGTCTCCCGCCGCCCTTCCCTCCCACCTCCCTGCTGGTCCACCCCCGTGGTTGGGGGTCTCCACAACACGAGGAATTCCATTAAGGGGTCGCGGCATTAGGAAGATTGAGAACCGCTGGTCTAGAGCCTAAAATGGACAAAGTGTGGTGTTTGTTTTTGTTTTTAAAGAAACTTTTAAAAAATGTTTTGTCACTTTATTACATCATTAAGATATCCTGCCTATCTTCTGACTTGACAATGGGTCTGCATTTCTTATTTCGTCTTCCAGAAGAACTATGTGCAGTGTTTCCTTCTCACAAGATGAAGATGTAATGCAGACAGTAAGGCGTAACCAAGGAGCTCCAAAAAGAGAAAGAATAAGATAACTTGTCCATAGCCATATGTTGTAGCTCTTTACAGCCAAAAGTTACCTCCACAGATTTTTCAATATATAGCTTATAATGTCTTGAGTACATGGAAGTGGTCTTAAAAATTTCAGCAACTGATGCCACTAAAGCAAAACAGTGATGTTGCTGTGCATAATTTGGAAGGAGCAAGGATTCTACCCTCCAAGGGAGATATGTAAGCTCTGGTCCATTCTGCACTTATTTTATAAGAATGCCTGAAGCTCTTTTTTCTTTGGTAAAATGATGACAAACAGTGAATCTGACTGTCTAAAGAATTCTGCCTGGCTATGCCAACCCTTAGTACTCCGCACCCATCCAGCATTTTTAAATCATATTTAGTTTTTGAACAAAGAGAGGGTAAATTTTCCTGATCTTTATAGAATTTCAAGTTCAACTTTGTTTGATTATTTGGTGCAGCGCTCTTCTAGATTGGTGGGACTGGGAAGAGGTGTTATTGTTATTCATAGAACTTCCATCTTGCTCACCAGGCAATCGATTTGCTCTGCGCCTGAATTTGAGGGACTGATTTTGTTGTTTTGCCCCCAAACCCACTTTGATACTGACATTAACTTATAAGCTACTAAAGAATTTGGGCTTCAAATATCTAAAAGCATGCCTCCTCTTATATAAAACTAACCATACCCTAAGATCTGCTGATGAGCCCCTCTTGGCAAACCCACTTCCTGTAGTGCCTGGGGGGGTGGGGTGGAGACAGAAGGACATTTGAGGTTGTAGCCTCCAAGGTGCATCAGGCAACCTCTTTGTGTGTGTTTATAAGAGAGCTGAAGACATGCCTCTTTACCCTGGCCTTTGGCTGAGGGAACATCTCCTCCCTAAACAGCCATCATCATTTTAGTTGTATTTTATCTATTTGTTTTTACTGTGACGTTATTGTAACTTGCCCTGAGACTTCTGGGTATAGAACGGAACAGAAATAAAATTAAACAAACAAGAAAGGGAGGCCATATTAAAAACAAGCAAATCTTAATTTCCAGGAAGTTCTCTGCAACTGACTTGTGAAAGTGAACGACAGCCTGACATTTGCATAAGCAAGAAAGATAGCATATCGTACCAAACAGATTTATCACTCCATCTTGCAGACAGGATGTTAGATATTTTCTTAAATGCTGACGCCAGTAGATTCAGCTAAGAGAAAAATGTCTCCATAAAATGGCAACATCCAATAAATAAGCAGGATAGTTTACAATGAAATGTGAAAAATAAATGAACCAGCCTCAGCAGAAACCAAAGTATACATACATACCAAAGTACACTATCCACACTTCTACCCTTTCTAGAAGGCTGGTTACTCACACAAAAATGTTGTCCTTTGGAATAATATGAGATAAGCCTTCATCCATTTGGAAAATTTTGTGGAATCGGTGATTATAAACATCTGTCACCATCATCTACAAAACAGCAAACAGTTGGAGATGGCAGTTAAAACAGCACAATGACAAAACATACGCCTAAACCGCCTAAGACTCAAGAAAACCAGAAATACCTGAGCCATCTCCAGCACACCATGAAACTAAAGAAACCATCCTATGGCGATATCTTAAAAAACTAGCTTAAGAGGCCAATTAAATAGAAAACGGAAAATGGCCCAACATTTAAAGAAACAGGATTATGAAATTTTAGTTATACCAAGCACATCTGTCTGTACAAACAATATCAACAAAGTAATCTAAAGTAATATATTGTTTTAACAATTTAACCAAGGAGAAATTTCTGTAATGCTTTAAAGTGATAAAATCCTTATGAAATAGTTGATTGAAAGCCAGTCTGCCAAAAGGTATATCTCAAAGACAATAGTATCAAAGCATATGGTAGACTTCTCCTCTGTAGGACCTCATTATTTATTCCCAATTTGTTCTTCTGATACATTATTCTTTGCCACTAATCATACTAGATAATACAGACACATCAGTTACCACTGGTCCACAAGAACTTTTTTGTTTTCTAAGCCATCTTCTTAGGTCCCTGAAAGCTTCTTTTTTATTAATTTAGACATTACCTGTCCTAATGATATCTTTGTACAAATTAAGCCCTTTTATTTATTAGCCGTCATTAGTTATCCTTACGTTTTCGGCAGGGATCCCAGACAGTTTTGAGAGTGCATCACACAGGTCAGATATAGCACCCATCATTGGCACAACTACCCTATACTAGGAACAAAGAATATTAAAGGTCAGTATGAAAAGCAACTCAGTAACATTTTCAACCATCAAAGCTGATCACAAATATGAGACTGTGACAGAACAATGCAAAAATACCTATATTATTCTCAGAACTGGGATTGTTTCCTCTTGAAACAAATCACAGCCCTCAGCCAATGTTTGTTCTCAATTTACCAGTTGTGGTTTGACTGAAGCAAACAATGATACCTGATTTGGTTTCCAGTCAAGAGAGGTTATTTTTTGCCTTTACTCTCAAACACAAAATAGTAATAGCCTATTGCATGACTCATGAAGATACATGTCATTTTTCTGTGGCTGCATCCAGATTTTGGTTGTATATTCTGCTATATTTGGATATTCCATAATTAAGCATGGATATTCTCAAGTTTATCTATGCTTTATTCCAAAATATCCAGAATAAGTAACTGACATCCGGATGCAGCCTCTGCTAACTACCTAAAATTGAAGGTCAAAACTTGGGCCGCGTCACCATGCAAGTGATTTGCGCTTGTTTTTGACTGGGTCCTGGACCGAAATCAAATCTGCCCATCCTGATGCCATCACTGGTAAAGCGGGCTGTATACAGATACAACGATCCCCATGCAAACTGCGCTAAACCCCAGAATGGGGGAACAGTGCCATCTCCTCTCCACCCCCTCTCTCCTGATTGGAAGCTGGATTGACACCAACCCCCACCTCTGTGCCGCCTGCTACAACGATTACTGGGAAACGCCACCAAATGCCACATCCCCCCCCCCCGTAGTGGCACAGAGAAGCTAGGATTGGACGGCAATAATAATTTTAAAAACCCAGCTCTTTGACCAGAACCACTACGAGGTTTGGTGGCAGTTTAGCAGTTTTGCACACCTCCGTATCACCACGAGAACACCCGGGAACCGCGACTGGGGACAAAAATCAAGCCATAAACAAGCCATCATTCCTGCCTTGGCGATTGGGGAAGGGAGTGGAATACTTGTTGTGGAAAAGGGAGACAAATCAAGCCATTATGATGCCTGCCTTGGCGATTAGGGAAGGGGGGTAGAACACTTGTCGCGGAAAAGAGTCTCGTGGGTCAGTGAAGGCCATCTGATCCCCTCATCGTTTCAGCTTTAACACCATTTACTCCCAAAAAATCTCAGCAATTGTGATCTCCAATGCACAGGGCAGGAATGGTGAACACAGGACATGAAGCCCCACTTCCCAATGATATGAGTGCTAATCTCCCCAAATAGCCCGGAACTGTCCCCATGCGTGGGCTTGGCTCCCAAAACAATGCGTGCTCAGCATCAAACCGTGATGAGAACAGTTTTTTCCAGGACCAAATCTGGCATGGATTTGGGAGATTTGGTCAGCGGAAGTCGGGCCAAATCAATTCTGCATGGGGACGACCCTTCCCGAATCCGATTTCAATTCGGACTAAAATACCTGGGGACGCAGCCTTAAAGCATTTTTTTAAATTGAAAACAAAGTAACTCATGCATGATTAGCCGAGTTCAGGTAACTGATGCAAAGAAAACACAACACACAACAGTGTCATGAGTCATAACACAGATTATAGATAAAAATACAGAATCTCTGAAAATGCACATTAAAGAGGAATAACTGATCAGGATCACATCAGTATTAAGTTATATCGTGGCTTGAAAATCATAGTTCCTCTTCACAGGATGGCTTCTGAATGACAGAAAAATCTAAATAAAAAATAGGTTGCAAGATATTGCACAACCCAACTTAAAAAAACTTGAGAAAAAAGGTCTACAAAATGTAGCAACTTACAAAAAAATAACTCCACAGAATCTGCTGTTGTGAAGTTTGGACTTATATATAAATACTGTGATGTGTGTGCATAATTGTTACAACAACAGAAAAAATAGACTAGAACAGTGACAGTGCCTGCATGGGGAAGGGATGCTGTTCCCACAGCGGAAGGCCAAGGTAAAGAGGTGCATCTCCCACTAGTAGTCTGAACACATGCAATTAGGGTGCCAGGTGCACTTCTAAGGGAAGACTGTTTCAAAGCCTGGAGGTAGGACTGAGAACACCCTCCCAGGCACGCCCAATCCCTTAACTGCTAAATGGGATGGTGCAACCAAAAGAACCTCACTGGCAGATCTTAGGGTACAGGCAGGTCTATATGGGAGGAGGTGTTATAATAATGCATAACTCAAAATAGAATTTTTACAGTCAAATGGGTAATTGCAATATTATTAACTGAAAATGAAATGAGACATCTAGAGCACAGTTCAAGGTTCCTCGGGAAAGGATACCAGGAGCTCTAAAATTCCACAGCCCTTCCTCGTTGGAAGATCCTTTCCTGCCTTTATGGAAAGGACTACTCTAAATTTTCTGAGGGTGAAGAAAAGAATGGTAAAAGTGCACAGACCACAGAAGGCTTCAGATTTAATGACCCTATGGATGTTGTTTTCTGCAGCACACTGCTGGGATCAGAGGAAAGCAGCTCTGAAACTGGGACACTCATTACCCTGCTACTATTACCCTGTGTTCTGAGGCATGATCAGAAGTACAAAGCTTTCCTTGAAGTATATCATGCCTTGGGCAAAGACTAGCACATGAGATTGTACTTACTTGAGTAGGCTTGCGCTGTGGATCTGCAAACACCAAAAACACCTCCATGGGTCTGTCTTTCTTTAAGGGCAGCGGCAGGGTTAAGTAGCAAAAAGGGTCAAAAGTCACTGAAATTTTAGAACATTTGGGGCAAACTAATGTGGATTTGAAGAGACCATGAAAAATGTCTACAATAATAGAGTCATTGCGCAATCGATGATTCTCCCAAGCTTCTTTTGCTACCACCTAAAAAAGAAAAAAAAACTTGAACAGAGGTGTGCACAAATACCTTTTTTGTACGGTTTGGTTTGAACAGGTTTGAAAAACACACTAATTTTTACTTTGAAAAACGGCCTTTCAAGGAGGAAAGTAACACAGAATACAAACAGTTTGAATGGAACCATTAGTGTTTGCAAATGGGTCCCTGGTTTGGTTCAAACCACTTTGAACAGTTTGGTTTGTTCTGACTTTTTTGAACTCAAACTGAACTTGCACATCTGTAATGTCGAAAAACAGATGGAAAACTAGAACTACCTCTAAAGATACTTTGCCACTGCAACTAAGGAAGAACATGGTTGCCAAGACACTGAGTAACGTAACCAGCTAGAACAAAACATTGTATACATTCTGAAGAGTGTATACTTGTCACCTATATATTTCTAATTCCAATTTATACTGTTACGGGTTGACATAAATGCCAGAACAACTTGAGACCAAATACTGTACTGCAGTTGAAGGAATGGTACCCACTGTAACAATAAACTATGAAAAAATTACTAAGGGAAATTTTCTGATTTGTTGCCAGGAGAAATATATAGTTGGGTCCCTGTATCCTCCAAATCGATAACCACAGTTTCATTTATCCACGGTGATGGGACCAGCCTCACCTCTCACACCGCGCTGGTGCTTTTAGGCCACCTGAGGCTTCCTGGTGCATGGGGGTAGTTAGAAATAATGCAAAATCCCATGAGATTTCCCATTTCCTGTGAAATTTCATGGGATTTCCCAGGAATCATGGGAAATCGAGTGCAATTTCCCAATGCTTCAAATATCCGCAGTTTTCAGTAACTGTGGTAGGACCTGGAACCTATCCCCCATGGACACAGAAAAACGTCTTCTCATGGTGGTAATCCACAAATGTTTATTTTGCAATGTCATCTGAATATTTCTTTGTCCAGCCTTCTGGAGACTGATAAGGTCAGCTAGGTAAACATATTGTCTATTGTGTCATTATGCCATTTCTATCCCATTCTATATCCAAAGGTCTCAAGGAAGGTCCCAATAAAAATAATAAAAAATGCAATTAAAATGACTGACTGAAACACCACCATGGTTTTAATAATGTATTTGTCCTCTTTTTCATGAGGGGCAGACTTAAGCATATTATGCTCAAGTGTACAGTGAAAGCAGAGCACACCTATCAAGCTTCTTCTCATACTGGTCAAAGGAGACTTTAACAGGGAAGCTAAGAGGCAGCCAAAAGAACTTTGGCAATTGAAATATGCAACCAATTAGTTCATTGGCTAAGGAGGCTTTTGGAAGAGATGCCAGGTGGTAACTGCAGGATAGGACTTCCCTTATCAGCCTCTTGTACCTTTGAAGGGTCTAAGCAACGAGGAAGGCAAAAGGAAAGAAGAAGAAGAAGCCAGTCCAGAGATCCTGCCAGTTTCTTCTTAAGATCAACACTCTGCAGCAGCAAAACTAAGGAGAGCACAGCTGGCGGGTTTTACATTCTAAAGCAGGAAATAACTGCAGCAACTTGCTGTTTTTGGTTAGCCATAGTTGGAAACAAACTTTTCCTTTTTAAAAGAAAAGGATACAGGACCCAACAGAATCCCTTTCTACCAAATACCTACTATTACTTTAACATAAGAGGAGATGAAAACAAGTTCAATATAGGTGGGGTTCATGTCTGTTCAACTGCATTCTAAAAGTGTCACTAATCAGCTGAGCTTTTTAATCACATAAACCCAGCAAAAGCTAAACAATCACTGAGACTTGGGTGGAAAAACACTTGTATGGCGCTACAGGCAGACATCCCACCAATCAGTATTCAAACCAGTTTGGGTTGCTTAGTCAGTTCAGATCCTGATCTCTGCAGCAACCATACTTCGTGCAAGCAAGAAGTACTTGCTGGATTTTTTTTCTTTCCAGACTTCTTTTTAGCTTTTGCTGGACTTCCATGATTTAAAAGCCAGCCGATCACCAATATTTCTGGAAGACAGCTAAACCAGGACACACTTCAATAATGCAACCATGAAGTACAGAACGTGGAGTAATTTTCCCTCATCAACTTTTCCGTCATTTTGGGAATCCTGGTTTGGAATCCCAACACCTAAATACAGAAATTCTGTGATTATTTTTTTTGGGGGGGGGGGAAGGAAGAGCATATTTTAATGTGCTCAGTGTTTCCTTTTATATATTAAAAAATCCCTGCTCTACAATGCTGTTTTAATCTATCCAAAGCTGCTTCTACAAAGCGTACTACACACTCTTCCCCCTAGAACGGTGATGGCCAACCTATGACACGCGTGTCACAGGTGACACGCCAAGCCCTTTTGAGTGACACACCTGGTCACCCTGGCACCTGGGCGTGTAGTGCTTGCTTGTTCTTGAAGTGCATGAAATACCAACTTTCAATTGAAGATTTAGCAACAAAAGTCACTAATGTAAAGAATTATTTGGTTTTGCTTTTAATAAAATACATATATCAAAAAGATGACTTTTTTACTAGAGCTACAAATATCTCAAAATTATGGATATTTCTAGATGTGACACAGCACCCGAGTTAAGCTAGGTTTTCTTGCAAATTTTGACACACCGAGCTCAAAAGGTTCGCCATCACGGCCCTAGAATGATGGTGAAGAAACTATGTAGGATACCTATAGGCATCATTATCTGCGGCTTAAATCTCATCAGTCTTTGGACCTTCAAAGACTGGGAGAAGGACTGGCTGCTTTTCAGAATGTGGAGCCACACCTACGACATTTGTCAGAGCCTGGCTAAGCATCAGTAGTCACAAGTGAGTTACAATCTTAAGAGGAACATAGGCAACTTTGGCAAAGCAGATAAGACAGCTGGATAGAGGACGCAATATGCTCTCTCTCTTTTTTATGTTTATATTTAACTCCAATCACAAATATATCTATAGATTATTATACCGAATCTGGTCTGCCATTGGCATCCTTCAATTCCAAGTAAGGTTTCTTCTTTACACGATTTAAATCTTCATGTAAACCATCTAGAAGGAAAGCTAGAAGCTCTTGGGAATCCTGTTGCTGATATCCTGAAAACTGAGGTGCAAAACGGCCAACCTGGGTCTAAAATTAAAAATGGAAAGAGGTAATCAGGAAAGAAACAGGTAAAAGGAAAAAGTAACTGTGATCTCATTTATGCAGAATTCAGTACACAGTGTAATTCACCAGATTGTAAGATGTATGAGATAAAATACATCACTTCTCTTGTACCTAGTATGATGTTTTAATTACATAATTGTCAACCATTAATACTCTAAAGCTGGTGGGTCGTCTGCATTAACAAGGTAAGAGTGTATTAACTTGTATAGCCCCAGTATAGCTGCTGGAAGGAGGGCTAGTGGGCGTGGCCAGCTGCAACCCAGAGGGTGGGGGAAGCTTGCTCACCCCTAGAGCCTATCAAAGCACACGAGCTACTAGTTGGGAGGCTATATAAGGCCATCCCAGCAGGAGCTTGGGGTTCTTTCCTGGTTTAACTCACAGAGAGTGGGCAGGGAGAAACGGGCTCTAGGTTACTGTTTACCTGAGGGGAACTTAGAGAGTCCCGATTATTGGGTTTCACTGAGAAACTATAGCTGTTAAAAGGATTGTTCTATCCGAGATGCATTTAGACCTGAAAATTACTTCAGTGTTTTGTACTGAAATTCAAGACTGTTGCCAATACTGATTACCATTTCAATAAATCAATTATTCTTATGTTCATTTTAAAGAGTGCTTGGGGTGGTTGCTTTGCCACGAAGCGTTAACAAAGTATTCTATTAGAGAGGTACTGTGACTTTAAGAAAGAAGGAAACAATATTGCTGAGATCCAGCAGATTGCTGGAAGAAAGACTTCTTGTTCTAAGGGACAAGAAAGGGGAGTGTGTGGGTGAACCCTGCCAATGCTGGGCCTAGGTACACAGAATTGGGGAGATTCTGATAGAGAACCCATGGAGGCAGGATAGCGTTGGGCAGTGGTCGCCACAGCTGGGTAGCTGATAAATGTGTTGGTAGTATACTATCAAATTATCACCTAGTTGATTACAGAGGGATTTCCATAGGCATCTCAGTGCAGTTCTCTTAACAGAGATACAGAAGTGCTTTGCCATTGCCTAGTTCTGCAAAGAGGCTGGTAATCAAACCAGCGACCCTCTGCCTTCCAGACAGTTTGCTCTCCTTTCCCTAGAAACAGGCAATGGCAAATAATTTCTGTATTTCTACTAAGAGAACTGCACAAAGGTATCCATGGAAGCACTTAAAAAGCAATGAACTTCCAAGACAGATAGTGTACTACTGTCATTAAGAAGTACAACTGTTCTAAGAAGAATATTTGAAAGGTACTGCCTAGCCAAGATGGAACATTCAGTGAAGGACAGAGCAAGTAGCATCTTATAATCCTTAGCATTCTTTAAAATTTAACAACAGCTTTCCAGGGAT
Source organism: Aspidoscelis marmoratus (assembly GCA_014337955.1). Lineage (NCBI taxonomy): Eukaryota > Metazoa > Chordata > Lepidosauria > Squamata > Teiidae > Aspidoscelis > Aspidoscelis marmoratus. Next base: position 22,591,737 of record MTQE01000401.1, read on the forward strand.
AGATTTTAAGACAAAATAAATAAATTCCTCAGGGATTAATACTAAAATCCCCTATAGTAAACACAACACTCCTTTAATTGTACTGAGTTGGAAATCTACTTACTTTGAACATGCGAGGGGCCACGTGAGAATGCCTCCCAGACCACATCTGTTTGATAAGTTCTGCATATGCTTCGGCAATTTCACCTCTCATTCCCAGGGGATTGTCCTGATTTATTTCAGCTTCATACTTGTCTTCCAAGAAATAGTCAGTCAGTGGTGGGGTGTTACTCAAACACTAGAAGAACAATCAGAGACAAAAGCTTTATAAAGAAAATGTTTCCGACTGACTTTTATCAACTGCCGACAGGAGTCTCTAGCAGGACTCATATCACGCTGGTCTTAAAGAATCTGCATTGGTTCCCTATTCACTACTGAGCCCAATTCAAGGTGTTGACACTGACATATAAAACCCTAAACGACTTGGGCCCTGGGTACCTGGACTGCCTTCACCCCATACAGACCTGCCTGTGCACTGAGATCTCAAAGAGAGGGTCTTCTTGTAGTTCCTTCTCTTACGGAGATATCAGGCACAGGGACATACAAGAGGGCTGTCATAACCGTCTGAGGCTCTTAACACGCTTGGGGCACCTTTCTGACCCCCCCCTCTCCTAAGAGCTCAGAGCTCAAAAATAACACAGGTTAAAATAAAAGTCAGCCAGAACCACATTTAACAGGCACAAAGCCAGAAAACATATAAAAGAGAAGCCAACTGTGTTCTTCCGAATGAAAAGTAAAAACATGGACCTTTACAGCAAGTGAAAGAAACAAACAGCAGTGCGAGTAAAACAAACAAAACTCCTACTTTAACCACTCACCCTGACCTCCTTTGTCCAGACGGACAGAGTAATGCTACTCATTTAGCATGCTAGCAAAGAGTAAGGAAAAGAGTGATCTCTTTATTTCAAAGTCAAGATAAAGGATAACCTCCATCTCCTTGGAGTTTCTTTTATTCTAAACTCATGGAGTTCCCACCAATCAGAGACTCTAACAGGTGTCTCAAATCTGTTTGAGGTACACTCAAGAACCATAGCAACTAGATAGATTCCAGATGGTCTCTTCTCCGCACTGCATTAGCGATAAAGCTATTCCTTGCAATGCCTATATTCATTCTCATACTGGAAAGATTTCCCCTTAACAAAATGGAGTCAGTTTGATTCAACGAGTCTCTCTCCTTGGGCAATGGATCTCCAATTCACTACAAGGGCTTTTTCTGTGGTGGCCCCTAGACTCTGGAACAGCCTTCCTGTTGAGGTTCGTCAGGCACCTACACTGTATAGTTCTTGGTGCCTGGTGAAAACTTATCTTTTCACCCAGGCTTTTACCATTTAAATAGATTCCTCAGGGTGCTGTCCTGGCAGGGAGTAAGGGTGAGGGTGGGAGGGGGGTTATATTTTTAATTATGTTTTAATATTTGATATATTTTATTCTTATCGTAACCCACCCTGGGACCATTTGATGAAGGAGGGGAGGGGAGGGGAGGGAGGGAGACAGATAAAGGGGCCTGCTGTCCACATACTAGTGCAGACTATAGTAGGCCTCAAGCAGGCGCTCCCATAGTCTGCACTAGCATGCAGATAGTGGATCCTTATTCCGGGATATAAAGAGGCCCGTGCAGAAAGGGCCACAGTAAGTAACATAAAATAAAGTGTCAAGCTGTCGAGAACCTGCCACTCTAGATTTTCAAACAGACTCCCTCAGCATTTTACCTGTAATGCTGAATTCATGAAACATGTATTTCCCAGGTTACTGAGCCCACAGAGACCAGGCTGTGACTGAGGAGAGCTCTCCCGGTTGTATGAGTTGCAAGAAAAACTGGAGCCCCTGAAAAAAGAAACAAAATGAAATGGAACAGTGCACTCTAGACCCTCTTAAGAATCAATGTGAACCTTCCAACAGATTATTAATCCATAGATTTGTACATTTTTGAAATCTGTATCTTAGACCTCTCTTTCTCAAAGAGAACATTTGTTTTAATTCATATCTAGTTCTAAATAACAATATGCATATAAAAAGTCCAAAATCTATTATACTGAAACCAGAAATAAAGTGAAACATAAGAACACAAGAAATAACAACAAAAATGAGAAGTTTCCAAAGATCTTCCAGCACAACACTGCCTTTTGTCAGAAGTCTAAACCGAGCAGGAAAGGAAGTATCAGCTCATCTTTTTATTCCAGGAATTTAGGGATGCTGAAGTATCTAGCAGATTACAGGATCTTGGAAGCATATGCATTATGCGTTATGTAGCTGAGCACTGTTCATTTTAACAACACAGTAGTCCCTTATTACACAAAAACACCATGAGAGTTCCAAATTCATGAACAAAAAGAAATTGTACTTAAGGCAACTCAGAGAAAATTGATCTGAAAACCACTAGAAAACAGAGAAAGAAAAACCACCCTGTCTATCTTTATGTTCCAGAATGCTACCATGATCACAGACCACAGACTCTTTGGAGAACCCACAACAATTTTACAGGACCAGAAGGGTTGCCAACTGTTAACACTACCAGAAGTGCCTCTATATTTGCCAAACTTTAAAACTCAACCACAATTGTCCAAGATCTCAACAATGCTTCTAATTTCCCCAATCCTTAATTTTGACCACAGGAGCTTTGCTTATCAAAGCCTTTGTGATGAAGATGTTTGGATACAGGAATAAGAAAGGTGAAACTACAGGAAGGCAGAAATGTTGTGGAAAGGAGGGAAGGAACAGGAGTGAGGAAAGAGGAGGGCAGTTTTAATCTTCAGAGGAAGACAAGTTGGACTGACCATCATCATTATCATCCCCATTTCCTCCTCCTTCTCCAAATAGGCTTCTATTGGTAGCTTTCTTATGTCTGTGGTTGATACGCACCTGAGATTCTTGGCTAGGAAGTGGGCAAAGACTAATTTGAATAATGCATCTAAAGTGGGTTGTGTAGTCCATAGCAATTTGTATGCCGCTGAAAGAGGCATGAGCTCGCATGTGAGGCTCCGCTCCTTAAAAGCCATGTGTGTAATCTAGTCTGCAAGGTCTAAGGCATTCACCAGAAAACTATTTAAGCTGGCAGGGATCACATTGTTTTTTCTGCGGGATCCTCATCTTTCTTCTCTTCAAACTTTTACTATATATTCCAGCGTATAAGGTGATTTTTTAACCCCGAAAAATCTTCTGAAAAGTCGGGGGTCGCCTTATACGCCGGAAATACCTTCACCCGGGTCCTGCTCGCCACAGCTGCCAACACAAAACTGGGGTGCGCAGCCTAAACAGAGCCTCGGACTTCCCGGTGCTTCGTGGACTTGGGGAGAGACGGCAGCCTTACCTGCTAATCCCAAGAGTGTGGCTTCTAGCTTTGCTTCTGGCGCTGATGCGAGGGAAAAACCTTGCTCCAATAAACGGACAGCAAAGGATCTGCGGCTGCAATCCAGCCTCGGAGGCTGCTGCTCTAGCTCGATTCGTCTATGACACGGTAGGGGAGGAGGTGTGCCACCCAGTGAAATATGAAGAATTGCTGCTGTTGAAAGAAGGAAAAACCAGGCATTTTCTCTTCAAAAGCCTCTCTGCTTTAGAAGAGGCTTTTGAAGAGAAAACGGCTGGTTTTTCCTTTTTTCAGCGACTCTTCATATTTCACTGGGTGGCATGCCGCAGATCCTTTGCTGGCCATTTACTGGAGCAAGGTTTTTCCCTTGTGTCAATGCCAGAAGCAAAGCTAGAAGCCACACTCTTGGGATTAGCAGGTAAGGCTGCTGTTTCTCCCCAAGTCCCCGAAGCACTGGGAAGTCCAAGGCTTTGTTTAGGCTGCGCACCCCAGTTTTGCAAAATCTCCATTTTAAGTGGAAAAACTGGAGGTCGTCTTATACGCTCAGTCACCTTATACGCTGGAATATACGGTACTCTGATCTCTCTGCCACCATCACTTGCAGTTCTTGCATATCTGCCTTCCATAAGCATGCACCCCAAGCCATCTCCATTTAGTTCATGTGCAGTTGCAACTATGGCTGCCACTCTGTCAATTACAAAGGGCAAGACACTGTTCTTCTGCACAGCCTCCACCCAGAGCATACACCAACAGCCATTCAACCTTGTATAGTTCCTCCTACTTTATGGAGATGGGTGCTATATTATTGAACTACTTCCATGATTCCTTCACTGTCACCATGGAGTTATTATTCAGGAGGTCTGTAATGTATTTAAAGCACTGGCATGTGTGGCAGCACTTGCATAAATGAAGCCCCGGTCCATCCTAGCTGGATGAGAGAAGTGATGCTTCAGCCTTCACCTGAAGATATATAAACCATGAGACATCTTGGCACACTGTCCAAAATAATGAGAACCCTGAAAACAGGGCTTGGACAAAAATGCTAGGACCAGTCTAGGAAGATTTTAGCAGATGACTTAAGCCTTGCTATTCACCCTCCAGAATGCCAACAAAATGTTCCTTGTTCTTTCCTTTTGAGTGTCTTGGAGCTGAGACAATAATAAAGGACCCATCAGCAGCAGTAGCAGGAGGTCCTTAGATTTGCAAAACTCACAATCTCATGTTCCTTTATAATATACAAGTCACTGTTTTCAGTGGACTACAAAAAGTCTAGCTATAAAAAGTCTAGCTACAAATACATGAAACAGGTAAATAAATTAATGAATCATAAGGGATTACTGTATTTTAATTGTAATTTATTTGCATTGTGTGTTGCCCTGATTCATTATTAATAAAGGCAATCACTAAATCATTTACACCTAAGCAAACATTTAACATGAATTACATGATTTTGGTACACCCCTCTAGCTAATTTCCAATCCCTGACAGCAAATGTTTTCCAAGAGAAGGAAGTCTATGAAACGTTACTGTCTGCTTGTAAATTGGGTAGGAGTTGATAATTTTTCAAATATTATATAGAATCAAGCCAAGATCACTTCAAGTTTAAGTCATGACCAGGAATTTGACACAGATCTAAAAACACGTGCAAGCCAGTCAATTTCTTGAGGTATTTACAATATACATACTACGCCAGCAAGCTTACTCCAACTAGTAAACTGGAAACCAAGTAATTTTGACACACTTTTCAATGGTAGCCCCATATAGAATTAATTGGGATAGTTTAATATGGAAGTTACTGATAACCCATCAGGAGTTAAAATTATTTCTGTGAAAATGAAAACTCAGTACTGTGGAATCTGAGACCGAGAAATTCATGTTCCAGGATTTTACATGAATTTAAACACCACTAGTCATAGGTTATTCCTATTCAAGTCTGGGATGAATCAATATACCAGTCTGGCCATGGTACATGACAGAGTGCTCCATGTACACTGTTCTTGATACATGCACTGTTGCTTCTGCCACCCCAGCCCCGCCACACAATCAATGCATGATAAAGATCTATTAGGGATCAAAAGAACTGTGTAAACGTCTGTATGAAATCCTATTCCATGCAACAGAAGGGTTAAACATTTCAGTATATTGCTAGCTTGCACATAATGGTGACGATGATGCCCACCAGAGCAGCTCCTAATTTTAAGAAAGGAGAGAATGCACAGAAGTATTCAAAGGAAAAGTTATATAAAGAACAGCAGACACATTCTTGCCCTTACCCTTTGCCAAGACTGGAGCAGCTCATACCAAAGGAATTATTGCTATCACCATTTGTAATAGTTGAAGAGTAGCAAGAGCTAACTGATGATTTTGAAGAGGTAGCTAGACTTCTGCTAGTTGCTGTGCTTGATCTGGGAGAAAAAAGAAGTAATAAAATGCTGCTGAGCTTTTTTATTTTCTTTTAATCCTGAGATTTTATAAAGTTTTTTTAAGCAGGGGAATTGTTTAAGCCTATTAAGCATTTCCATGCGTACAATAAAGTACTGTAAGAGAAAATTGGAAGACTAAGGGATTAGGTTGAATTAGTGAATTGTACAAATACCCAAGTATTAAATTTGCAGATCAACTCATTCTGTATGAAACTGCCAATTACTACGGACAATATCTCCAACCTTTAATATACCAGTTTCCAACATGGTAGAGCACACTGTACAAGACCCCCAAGTTGAAACCACACCTTTAAGAGATCTCTGAACTTGGGTGTTTGAGAATCCAGGTCTTAGGCAATCAAAAACTAGGAAGAACACTAATCATTAAATACTCTACCTCTCCTTACAAGAAAACAGAAAATAACCTGCAAAATTTTCAAGGACTAAAATAAAGCCATATGCCCTTCATTTAGAGCAAGCATATTACAGGAGGCATTTCTTGATGCAATCTAAGAAAATTTCTAAACAAGCATATCAAATACATTTTTGGTTACATCATTCTTTTAGAGAGAGCTCATTCTAAAAAGTCCCTCAAACCAACAAGAGAATCCTCTACAGAAAATAGAGGGCGAATACTACCCGTCAATTAAAATGTGTCAGAATCTTGTTTTTTTCGGATTTAATGATTATTTGCGTCATCCGTCCAGGACATAATTTCACCAAACCTATAATGTGGCTATTTGTATGAATCAGGAAGAAAAGGCCTAACACAGCAAACCTTGACAACATGCTAGACTAGAACCTCCATCCTTGCCAATTATAATGAATACAGAGTACCACACAACTTCTACAAGACACATCATTAAGTAAACTGGGATAGTTTATGGTTACATTGTTCACTCAGATCCACAAAGCTCAAGTCTTTTCTATCTAATCCTAGAAATGCTGTAGGAATTTTGACCTGGCATCGACGAACAATGAAGCTTCCAAAGGAGGCTAACAAATTAAAGCTTAAAGCAGATATAGAATAGGAATGCCAAGTTAAGTCAAAATGGCAGTGAAGGAACAGAGCTTCAGACTGACTTGAGTGATGTTGTATTTTCCTGAATGACCAGATTCAGATTTTAGGAGTGCTGCTTGACTTAAGCTTTGCTGCTTTTATATTTGGGGGTAACTAAGGAGAAGGAATGATTTTTTTTCTGCAAAGAGGCGCAAATTGTGTCAATTACTGAATTTTTATCTTCATATTGTGTTTTTACATGCATTTTTTTGGAAGGCTTTTATTGTCATAATATGTTGTGGGGCTGTACTTGTTTTTTGCTGTGTGCCATTCCAAAGCCTATGGGTAATGAGATGAAATATAAATCTAATAAATAAATATACCTAGAAATATCATATTTACATTGACTCATCGCTTAGTTGTCTCTCGTTCTGAACTACTAAATGTGTTCTACACAAAGATGATAACAAAACACATACAAGAACTACAGCAGGTATAATAAGTTGCTTTTAAATCTAAATTCTACTTGTTTATGACCTATCAAACTCCTGGAGAGTATGATTACCTCTCTGACATTCCTTGTTCTGTCTCAGGTAGGTTTGCCAAGAATGCACATATGGGCTTGTCTGCAAGAGGCATCCAAAAATATTTCCTGCTCTTTACAATCCAAGACAGAACTAGAAAGACAACTGTGTATGGGAGATGATCACGTTATTGATAAAATGTACAAACACCTGCTGAAACTTGGAAGAACAACAATGCCCTTTCTGCCCTGAGCCTTATCGCAAATTATATTCGGGAATAGTGATCTGTCATCCGCATACTGGAGCAGATGAATAAGTAAGTGCAGAAAGACCCATAATCTGGATCTAGGAGCTGCTAAGAACACTTTGCCTCCATGGGACTAGAATAAATTTGGATCAGAACCACACTAAAGGCTCACTAATGTGGATTAGTGGCAGACTAGATAAATGTGGTCTACATCCATGCCAGCACTCGCTGATTCTGAAGGGACATCTGTGCATAAAAATAAATCTAGGAAGAATGTGGACATGGTGTCGAATGGCATGCACAGTTATAACACACTGATGGCAATGGTGTCTTCACAATGTCTGCAGATACCTCACATCCACAGTGAAGGTGCCTTCGCTTTGCTTTCAAAAGCACTTCACCCCCCACCCCACCCCGTCCCAGATGTAACCTTTGACTGACATGGACATGGCCAGTTACATCAGGTGTCGGAGGTGTTGTGGACTAATTGCATTTCAGCACTGATTATTTGTATGGTGGTAGTTTGGATCCACTGATCTAAATTAGGCACTGAGTTCCAATGCTCTTTAGCACACATTTGCTGTTTTAAAGCCCACTCAATGCAGATGCTTCTGCTTGTGGTTGATCTAGATTAACTAAGATAAGTGAAAAAGGCCCTGTGGTAGGCCCTGGACAGGGCCTGGTATCTGTACCAGCATGCAGATGGCAGGTCCCTTCCAGGATAAAATTCACAACAAGGCCCAGTGCAAAAATTGTCAAAGAAAAGCAGTATATGATAGTGGGACTAAGAACTTTGGGTTATAACATACTGATAAATCAATGGAAAAATATCTGGTTAAAGAATTTATATTATGTTACAACTTAAAGGAATTGTTTAAATAAATGATGTATGGATGGTATATAACATCAACAAAACTAGCAAAAACATGTAAAAATATGTATAATGCTTGTTGAAAATGTGGAAAACATTAAAGGACATTTTATACGTGGAGGACTTATGAAAAAGCATATTGGACACAATTACATATACAGATTCAAAGGATTTTGATGACTGATACTCAAATGAAACCAGAACATTTGCTACTGAGCATAATGACTATGGAATAGCCTCCCCTTTGACGTGCGTCAGGCCCCTTCCTTATATATATTCAGGAGGGCGGTGAAGACGCACCTCTTTACCCTGGCCTTTGGCTGAGCTGATTATTCCCACCCAGGCCACACACTATCATTTTAAACATAATGTGTATTGTTTTAAAGTTGTTGAATTTTTAAAGTCTTTTAATGTACATTCTGTTTTAATTTGTTGTTTGAAGGTTGTAACCCGCCCAGAGACCTTCGGGTATGGGGCGGGATATAAATGTAAATAATAAACAAAATAAATAAACACCTGTTTTTTCAGGTGTTTTTTTCCATTTTTGTTTTTAAAACGGGTCTTCCTTATTGCTGTGGGAGCGCTACAGCAGTATTGGGACAGATGCATCATGAAATGGGTGGGATTTCACCCTGCAGGACAGCACTTTGTCAGTTAAAATGCCAGGTTTCCCCTCTATAGCAGATGGTTTCATTGTAACAATTCACCCATTTCACACCTTATAACAATGTTTCCTTTCCCACCCACGCTTCCCCTCACACACACACGCATGCCTAAAGATCAAGGAAAGAGACAGGGAGGATTCTTGCCCTTCACAAGTGGTCCTGCGCAATTCTGCTTGTTTTCCTCCCAGACTCCTTCCTTGATCTTTAAAAGGGGAAAGGGGGGAAGCTGCGGGAACTGGGAGAAGCAAGGAACTGGCAGCCCTGAGTCCATCCCACTCTGTTGCCTGCCGCCGCAGCAGCACTGCTCACTCACTGGGAAGTGCACAAGTGTGTATGTGTGTGTGTGTGCGCGCAGGAGCACTTGGCATCCCCAGCAGCTCCCGCCATGCCTGCCAATGCCTCTACCCTTTGACAGATCTCTTGGCTGGCGAGTGAGTGAGTGAGTGAGTGAGTGAGTGAGTGAGTGAGTGAGTGAGTGAGTGAGTGAGTGAGTGAGTGAATTGAGGGGGCTTGATCGGTGTTTGTGTCTTTGGACCCTTTTGAAGAAAGGAAGGAGGCTCCGGAGGGAGGGGCATCTTGGGTTTCCCACCCTTGGCCATGTCATCAGATCAAACCCAATGGGGAGAGAGGGTGGGCAAAGGATAGGGAGAAAAATGGTTCGCTTTCCCCAATGGGTTTTTTGGAAGCGGTTTTAATCCTTTTCCTGTGGGGACAGATTTCTGGGTTGACTGTGATTGCCAGATGGTGGTTTGCTTCGTTTTAAAGTGCTTTAATTAACGTTGTAAATAGCGCTGTATATAGTGTTTTATTCCATGAGTGGGAACAAGGCTTAAATGTTCTCTATAGCAAGACTATAGGAATGGAAGAATTCAATAATACCTATAATGAAAGACTCTGGTCAAAATGACAGATTTAGCAGAAATTGATAAGCTGTTTGATCAAAGATAAATCAATGGATTCTTTTTGCAAAAGCTGCAAACCCTTTATTGACTTTCTGTGCAAAGAAAAGGACATACTGAGTTTAGGTTTAAAGTACTAATACACTTAATGCAATTATATGAAGTGAAATTTTAACATGCTGAAGGAGAGATGTAAATTTGAATTTGTTCATCATCATAAAGGACCAGAAGCCACTTTTACCATAAAACATTATTAATGTATCTTTTTTCATTGCATGGATTCATTATTTTTTCTTTTAAATCTTTGAAAGCTTAATTTAAAAAAATGTTTACGAAAAGAGACTTCCCACTCAGTCTCTTCAAGATGTTTTTAGTTGGATAACTTAAATGCTTCTCTATCTGGTTTGTGTTATTTAACCTATCATTCTGCTGACTCACTTTGTGAACTAATTTTCTTTACTGTTCAGTATTTTTATTTCATTTTGATATAGAAAGAATATGTAAAAATGTGATCAATCACATCAAGAAGAATTTTTTAAAAGTATCTATCACACTTTCACACTGGGGTGGGTGGGTGGTGGGTGGGGAATGCCGGCATATCCTGTGAATGTTTCTTGGTACAGGAAGATATTTGCATGGTCCTCTATATCTTAGACAACATCTGTCTAATTCACAAAGACTTGAAGGTCTAACAGGAAAGAAATTCTTATCAAGAGGTCTATGAATCAGCTGGATGCCACACTGCCCACTTCAGGAAGGCTTGGAAGCAAAGAGAAAACTAACAGTTCACTGTGGGTGGCAGCAGGCTCACTAATGGGTTGAGTGCAGACTGCCTGTTGCCAGACAACCAAGGAGGGCGCCCCTCCTGATACAAATTCACCTTCCTGCCCTCCGTCTCCAGTCTCTCAGCTGCTGTGCCAAGCTACCGACTCAAAATGTCTTCAACAGACATTGAGGGCCAGACTGAAGAACCCCTCTCGAGTAGGCTTGGCCTTCATATTTTTCATTTGCTCTTGTCTTACCTTCATTGAGGTCTGGCTCCACTGCATGCTTTGGCTCATGCCATCCAGTACTGCGGGGACGGGGGGGACGGGGACGGGACCTTTTCCTTTTTCCCCTCATGGGGCTGAGTTGCTCTTGAAGCTGAGTCAACTCTTGAGGCTGCCCACTCTTTTGGGCGTTTGGCAGCCCATAATATGGTTTTGGCCTTTGGCATTTTTCTGTCAAAGTCTCTTCTTCGTCAGTCCCACCAGAGTCACACAATTGCTAACATCTTTGTGCCAAACCTCTTTGAGCTGAGTGAAATGTAACTCTGCACAATGCTCTTTTCTCCTTCCCATAATTTGATGAGCTGTTAAACTGTCCCGACTAGGGTAGTTTGACACTCTCACAAGCTGCACTGTGCGCTTAACTGCTGCAGTGCAAGCCTTTCTGGAGTTAGTTCTGCCTCATGACATATTATGACCAGCAGGGATGGACAAAATGGCAGGCACTGTAAAAAAAAAAAAAGCTTAAAAAAGTGGGCACTGCAAGGTCAGAGGGCACCTTAGAGATAGGCAGAATGTTGAGCATAGAGGACTGGAAACGCCTGGAGGAATCCTGATGTCCCAGTAAAGGGGAATCTTCTTTCTTATGGAAGACCACAGATGTCCTTCTAAAGCACTGCTTTCCCCAGTGGCAAGTGGCTAACAGAACAGCTACATGAGCTGTGAAGGAATGGAAGATTCCCTGCCCACCTAGCTCCTTGTCATCAGAAAATTGGTTCTGAGCCTGCTATGAGGTCAAGCACAAGAAGAAATCAACTAGACTGATCTGGGACAAAGCAACAGAGGAAACTGGATACAGTCGGCTGGACTTCACTTTTACAGTACAAAAGCACTATCTATTGTTTGTCTGAGAACCAGGAGTCATACCTAACATTTCTGTATTTCTTAACCCCTGTCTTCTGAGAAGATACGAGAAAGTCTAAGTAATATATTTGCTTTTTATGAAAATAATCATATCCTTTTCCTAAAGGATGGTTGAAAACTTCAAAACTCTGCTTCAAAAATCAGAGAGCGAAAAGATGGCCATGAATGGATAGAAAGGTTGTAAAAGGCAATACATACAGTACTTAAGAAAATCGAGAAAACCAATTGCTGAGTTATGCATCTTACACAGATTATCCATAAACTAAAAAAAAGCAACTGGCAAGAAAATATTTCAATAGTGTGCTGGAGATCAGTAGCTAACCATTTCCAACAATGAAAGCACTATTAAATAAGGAATTTTGGAAGAAAATATGAAGCTGAAGGACTGATAAAAGACAAAATGAATCACTTTAAAATGTCATGTGCAGCAGGAAAGGCTTTTCAGGGAGACACTTCCTGGTGTCATATTCACCTTACAATATTAAAGCACCAGTAAATGTCTCAGAGAAAACTTTTGCAATATTGAGATGCATCTGTTACACTAAAGGTAAAAATGAAATAAAAAGCATGGACAAAATTGCAATGAAATATTTTCTGGCTCTATATAGCTAAGAGTTGAGAACTTACAGAGTATGATCTAAATGACTGGAACTGCAGAGAGAAGAACATACATTCCCTCCCCCCCCACCTTAATTTTGTTTCACAGACAGAAGTCTTCAATAAGGATCTTAACATCATTGACAATCCCCATCATTTGTATGGGGAGAGTTGGTCCTTCATCTACAATGACAAGATCCAATGCATTCAAACATAGCAAACTTAACAGACTCCAAACCAGAGCTACAAATATTCATCAGTATAGTTAGGAAACTGCCTTTGACAGAACCTGTCTTGTTCTTTAGCCTTAAGGCTCTCAAGAGTGGCTAACAACATGAAATGGAGATGAATCCTGCACATAATTCAGAATATGGAAAACAAAGCATGGAAAGGAAATAAACTAGTGGGATGCCAAAGCAGTGTGATATGTAAACAGCCAACTCAAAACACTTTGTAAGCAACTTCAAAACTCAGCCCTACGATCAGGTAAGTTTTGGGGTTTTGTCATTTATAGATCTGGGGGGGGGGGATGGGAGAAGGCTTAGGAAACCAAAATCATATCATCTTGTGCTATTACACCCTTGTATAGCAGCAATGGCCCCATTCTCTCTGAGCTGCAAAAAGGAGCAGGAAAGAAAGTGAAGAGCATCAGAATGTTTACCTCAGCTTACCTGCTCTAGTGACAAGTCTGCTGGACATTTTACCTAACAAACACGGCTGCCTTGAAAGTTTTACAAATTATTCAAGTCCACAGCCTGCACATCTCAAGCAGAGACCACATTAGCTCTATGATCAAACTGAATATAGGAGTGTAATTAAAAAAAACCGCACAACCATAGATGTTGCAAATGCGATCCAAACTATCAGCCAGAGATGGTGAAATTTAATGTGATTAATGCTTACTTAGTCACAGATGGTTGCCTGGGCCAAGTACCATCTTCGTTCTTCACTTCTATTAACACAATCTGGGAAAAAAGAAGAGAAAATAAAACTCAGCAGGAGCAATGCTTCCTATTAGGATTTGTACTTTCTTTGGCCTTTTCACAGAAATACTTGCAAGCAAATGTTACCAGAACAAAAAGATTTGCAATACTAATTTCAAGCAACTATTATAAACCATCAGCCATGTAAAGAAACTTGCTGCTCAATTTTTTTTTTTAAATAAACTGCCTAGATTTCATTAAAAATGCAAAATACATCAAGATGACCAGGTTGTGTGTATGAATGGGAAGCTGGTGCAAAATGGGGCTTGGGAAGTCAAGGGGCAGGGTAACCAGCATTGTGTGCATTCACTGTAAGCATGCAAAGTGCCTACCCAGTGCTATTAGGGTCAGATCATCTGCCCCAGCCCCACTCTGCAGTTTCTGGGCAATGAAGAAGCCAATGTGAAACCATTTGATAAGAAGACTGGGATTGCCACTCAAGCATCATCACAGAGCATCTATCCACTAACATGATGGCTTTTGCCACAATGGTGGATTTAAAAAGAGGAATCCCTTAAAGTCACATCATTGTATATGGTGTCAGTGAGAGGCTTGAGCAGCTTCCTCATTTCTACCTTCTCATTTCCCGGCCTTATTGCTCCACATGGCTACAATCTTGCCTGAGAGTAGTGGAGAAAAGGCAGCAGGCTGGGCTGCTCTGCCATCTTGCACCCAGCAGTGGCCCCCTCTCCTCCAACTGCCATCACAAAGCTGCGAACCATCTTGCCTGAGAGGAGCAGAAGAGAGGAAGCAGGTTGAGGAGGTCTGCCACCTTGCTCACAAAAGTGCCTTCTTCCAACTGCTCCCATCACAAGATGGCAAAAAGACTACGGCAGCCGATCCAGCAGTTGACAAATCATCTGGTCCTGAGGCCAAGCAGGGTGGGGCTGAGTAGATGTCGGCTGACCATCTCTACCATCATCCAGTTTGTCATCAATGAAGAGAAAATTCAAAGTAAAGAGAACAGGAAAATTCCAGCAATAAGAAATGAACAGAAGAATTGGAATTGAAGACCTCAAGTGCTTGCTTTTTGCTATTCCCTGTTCCCTCCCACACCATTTTCCTTTTGTTTCTTGTCCCTTTAGATTGTAAGCCTGAGGGCAAGGACCTGTCTAAGATTAATATTGTAACCCACCCTGAGACCTTCAAGTATAGGGTGGGATCGAAATACAGATAAATACAGCTTTCAAGTACCCAGAGAAAATAGAAATCTTCACCCAGGGACTCCCATTAGGAACAGTTGTCTTTCCTGGCCCACAAAAATTTAAATATGTTTTTAGTTAATTCTATTTCTTTACCCCTTCTTACGTCTTTATTAAATTAGATTTTTGTTAATCTTTAATGTGGTAAACCACTTCAGGATATTTGTAACAGGAATAAATACAAACATTTAAAATAAATTTTAAAATAACAAATGTGACATGGTTTAGGCCTACACAAATTGAATGGAGCTAATGCTCTAGGAGGGACCACATTACTCCGGTTCTTAGGTCCTTACACTGGCTGC
>MTQE01000401.1:22626848-22648850 GCA_014337955.1 Aspidoscelis marmoratus
TCCTTACCTTCTGCAGTTCATTGCTAATTGTTCCTATTCTTTTGTTTGAAATGTTCAAGTTGTTCCGTGAAAAAACTATTTATATTTACAATAAATAATTTAAAAAAACAAAAAGGAGGGAATCAATTCCCCAGGTAAATTAAACTATACTCCATTGTTCATTTACCATTTTAACCTGGAACATTTTTAAAATGCCTTCTTATTTACTAGTACACTTAGTATTTTATCAATGTTGCATTTATCTCATTTTCTAATGCTTATTTCTTGCATATCTTTTGTGCTGGTTTTTCTTCTTTGTAGCAATTATGATGGTTCCTTTGTTGCCAGTTGTCTTTTATCTCCCCCGCCCCCCAATAAGTCTACATATCTGTATAATTGAAAAATATATCAATTATGTTTTTTAAAAAATTAATTATTGTGAAAAGGGGATTAGGGGAAGTCATGGGAGATAAGACTGTTCACTTCCTTGCTTTTTCTACCTGTCTAGAGTGTTGGATTAGGTTTCTATGAGTATCCACTGTTGTATTGTTTTGTACCTTCACCAGAATATTCTCTGGGAGTGTTTGAAAAGTATAGGCTATCTTCGTTCATACCAAAGTTTAAAGCTTGCATAGAAACAGGGATTTCAGTAGTGGTGGATTATCACATAAAGCATTATGGAATTCCTTGTTTCTCTAGAGTTGTAATGAAAGATTCAGAACTGGCTCCATCTTTGTCCTTCGTGGGTTAACATCCAAATCTTAGAAGCAGGTGTTCTGTGTGAGAACCTGTTTTTACCAGCTAATTTGGCCATGTAATCTCTTTGAAGTTACAGCTCCTGTTAGCTCCAGCTGCAAACAAGCAAAGGATAGATAACAGCTAATTGGTATTTCTTGTTGGGTGGGGGGCATGCTCATCTTGGAGAAGATTCTATGTTTGTAATGATATTATTGGTGCACTCAGTCATTAATTACATTAGTTACTCGTGCAATGCATGAGGTATTCCTCGTGCTTTACTCAGTCTTTGTCTTCATCTTATTGCCTGGCTTTTGGAATATGTGTCCTGCCTTACTCTATGCGGGAAGCAGTTTTTGAGAGCTGCCTTGCAATATTTTGTTTTATTTCTGATATAACTACTCAATGTTGCTTTTTATTTTTAATTTTAATTTTATTTTAAGTCCTTGCCTGTTTTAAATTTCAGCTATTCTGTCAAACATGAGAGCCCTTAGGGGGACAGTGACAACAGTTGTATCTTTTTCCTGCCAACCTGCTGATTATTTATGGAGACATTTTTGATGTACTATGTTTATTATGGGTTTTATGTTACTAAACTTTTTTTTACTTTTTGTAAATATTGTGGCACTATCCTTCAAGAATTTGTCTAATCTGTCTATATCTTGTCATAGTGCGTTTTATTTTAAAATATTAAGTCTCCCTCCTTCTTTCCCCACCATATTTCAAGTTTCCCTGGGATTTTGGTAAAGTTGTTTCTCACGCTTACAAAATATACTACAGTATTGAGCAATAAACTTTCACAGCACAGTAGACGGGTAAATTTCCATTTCAGGAAACATGCTAGAAATGTTATGGGGTTTCTGGCTTACAGGAAACATAGAAGGGAATAAGACAGTTCAGGACATTTTATTTTTTATTGCCTAACATGCTTTGCATTCTTGGCATTCGCTTGTGATAGCCTTCTTTCTCTGCCCCCTCTGCAGGGCACTGCACTTTGAATGAGTTTCTGTCTGATTTTTAGGAAGTGTAGGAACAGTGAAGCTGAAGGAAGGATGAGGCTGATAAATTTTTTGCCTGTTGTGAAGCTGTTAAAGCTGTTGGCATGTGAACAGATTCTGATGTAATAGAAAATTCTCGAAGTTTGCAAAGGAAATGGAAGGAAGGTGTGTATGTGTACATATATGTGTGTGTGTGTTCATCTTTGTGCGTTTGAGGCAACAAAGACGTGCATGTTTGCCAAGTGCAGTTGCAACAGCCCACAAAGAGGCATGTTGAAACCTACCTCTTCCATTTTCTATTTGGCTGACTTCCTTAATTCACATCATGTGGGAGATGCACATCTTCAGACCCACAATATATACCCTGCCCTGCAACAACCTATACAAGGGTGAGTAATTTATGCTGGGATGTGGCTGTGTCTCAGTGGTAGAGGAAAACTGCATGGAGACCAAAGGGATGCCAGTTCAATTCCCAATACAGAAGCAAACCACTTCTGTATTGGTGCAAAGAAAACTGCACAGAGGTGCTCATGCAGTCATCCAGGGTTGCCATGGTACACAACAACTAATTAGAGTACAGAATCCCAGGTTAGGTCTGTATTTAGGTTTTTAAGTGTCATCAGAGTGTTTTTTTCTTTCAGCCTAGCTTTATTGTGAAAAATAAAGGTCTACATAGGAAGAATAATATATATTTTCCCCACACTTCAGTATGTTGAAAAGGAAAAATAACCAGATATTTTATCAACTAATTAAGTCACCTAATTTTTTTTAGTTTGGCTTTTCTCTTACAAACCTTCCTCTCCTATTTTATTCTAATGCACAAAACCAAACTCTTTCTGGCATTTTAGGTTTTTTCATACCACTATACAGAAATCTCCATGGGCACCTCTAAGCAGTTTTCTTGGCAGAGATATAGAAGTGGTATGCTCTTGCCTCCTTCAGGGGAGAGGCTGGAGACTGAACTGTCAATCATCTGCTTTCCAAGTGATGTGCTCTCCCACTGAGCTACAGCCACTACCCTTTCTGACATAAAAGTGGCCCATTAATGTTAATCACTTGAGAAGGTGGTTTAATGAGCAGGAATTACTTCAGCTGCAAAAGTTCTAAGGGAACTGGTTTTCCTTTTGGATGAATTTCTCCCATCCTGTTACAGCAAAAATCCTTTCCTTCCAAAGCCATTCAGCTTTCTGGATCTCTAAAAAATGTTGGTGTAAATAAAACAAGAACTCAGCTAACTACAGGAAACATTTCCCTGATTTGTACACAGCAGTTTGAGGAACTGTTTTTGCAAAACGACTTCCTCAAACCGTTGCCTGTGGAATGGAAAGTCCCTTATTTCAATCTGTTTATTCTTAAGGGTTAGGCCACAAATGTCGGTGTAAAAAAAGTAAATTAACGGCTGCAATTGTTTGAAGTATTACCTATCAGGTTTAACAAGAAAGAAGACGATAGTACAATATCTGTTTTGCAAATATTTGTTCCTTCCTTTCAAAGCCAAGCTGGCATAACTAACCCACAGTGTAAATGTGCCTCTGACTGCTATAGTGAGGCGAGATCTTAACTTCTGTTGATTTTCCTTTGCTTGATAGTCAGCTATCCTCTGAAGATAAAAATAAACACCCAGCGCGGATTCTATGCAACAGTGATAACTGCTGCCCTTGTGCAGGTATTGTTTTGTTTAAATCTAACACCAAACAGGTTTATGATTGAGAAGAAACTTCCTGGTTTCCAACCAAGTGTCTGCATCAAAGATTGCAATCTTGATCACTTGTGGCACCCAAGACAGCAGCATGCATTTGATTTGCGAGTTTTGGCGCCTGTGACTTTTGCTCACATTTCAGTAAGAGCAGAAGGGCTTTTCCTTCTTCTCTTTTGGGCTTGGAACAGCTTACAATTCAGAGTTTTTTTCTCATTCTCATAGATTCTACAATCACCAGCCTTCCTTTTCCTGTTTTGCTTTTAATTCTCTTCATATAGTGCTGTCCTGTTTGTGTAAAAACTTAGTGAGATTTCAAAATCTACTGGTGTTCTTCTTCCAAACAGCAGTGAAATGGAGGAAGAGTTAATTTGATTCAGACTAGAATTGTAGTCACACATTAATCCCGTTGGTCTCATTGGAACTTTACCCTATGATAAAACTTGTCCAATGGGGTTGAATGGGATCAGCATTTAATTCTAAGACTGATTAACAGGCGGTCATTACATTGTCTAACTCAGTTTATTGTTTAATAAAGGTATGATGTAATACAGGTGTAGTGATCAGACTGGCTCAAGTGTCCCCATGTGCTGCCAAGGAACTTTAGTATGGGGAAACATTGCTGTCTCTTCTTCACTCCTTATTGCCTTTGTTATGCCTTTCCCCTTGCTTTCTCTCTCCTCTGCAGCATGCTTCATTTGCCCAAGATGCTCCATTGCACTTCACTCTGCTACCTACATAAGAACATAAGAGAAGCCCTGTTGGATCAAACCACAGACCATCTAGTCCAGAATCCTGTTTCACAGTAGCCCACCAATTGCTTCTGGGCATTCTCAAGCAGAAGTCAAAGGCAAAACCTGAATCTACTCTTGATTATCTGCAAATGCCCTTTCCCTTGATAGACATTATCCCCCTAAAAGACAGGTTTTGTGTAAATATTTGCTGCCAAGAGCAGGGAGCTGCTTCTGGCCTTGGCATGTATAAAGCTGACTTGCATAAACTGTTGTACACCCAGGAATGGACTAGACAAGTCTGAGAATCCCTAGTGAAGACAGAATTCATTTTGGTTGGACAGAAATCATATTGGAATTCCAATTACATTTTAAAGGGCACATGGTGTTGTGAAATATTCCTTTTTACCCCTTACTCCTCCTTTGAGCTACAAGGAAGTACATGTACATAAATCAGTGAAGAGTACTTCTGGTTAAGTACTCTGGCACACCCTGTTACAACAGAGCATTCTGAAAACAAAGTTTGTCCAGTAGGAATTAAAAATAGTAATAATGGGAATGATATGTTCTCTGAAATATTCAGGCTTTTGCAGTTCTTTTGGTTGCAATTTAAATAAACGCCTAAGGAATCACATTAAGCATTTTGATTTGAATTAAAATGTGACAGAAGCCTTACCTGCAGTGCCTTGTTGGTTCTGGAATGTCACCCTGTATTCTTCATCCAACACACCTTTGTTTTAGGTGGCCAGAGCCACCTTAAAGCAGTCAAGCCGTACCACGGATGTTTTAACACATCTGCATATTGGACCAAACAGCACACATGCCCACAAGGTCAGGTTGTTCCCACTGGAATGCCTTCATAGACCTGCCCTACAGCATATTTTGCCCTATCCACTAGGAGGAACTAGAGTTGGTGTCACCTTCCCCACTGTAGAATATGATAATAAAAATAGCTAACCCTGGCATAGTGGGCAAGGTTATTACCATCAGCAACTCTGATTGACGCAGTCTCCATCTGCTGCTGCACCAACCCAAGCTGTTCTTCCATCCACTGCCATCCCCAGGAGAAAAGTCAGGAAATGCACTTTGAATTTCCTGCTTGCCTCCATAATCTCTGCCTTGAATCTTGCTTCAGTCCAAAACGGCCTAGTTGGGTAAGACCCTGAGATCGCTGATTTTATTCAGACTTTGCCAAAGTTGTGCTCTTGCAGTGTAGCAGTTTCCCGTTATCACTTATGAACAAAACCCTGGATTTTACTTCTACTAGAAGCCCCTCAGAGCCAAAGATGTACTCTAACCATGCTGTTTTGTGAGGGCGAGACTGTGTTCTCTGTTAGGTTACCCCTTTCACCAGTAGATCCAAGTATTTCCTCTTCAGTCTCTTGCAAACCCTTCCTTCTGCTCCATCCCATCCAACTTACTCTAATTTACCCCTTTTTGTAGCTTGCAAGAATACACTGTAACGAGTTGAAGAGGCATTGTGCAGGCATGGTTTGCCTGAGTGATACACTATCTAACAGGGGACTCTCTGCTAATGCACCACATCCACTTGTATTTTGATCGTTTTATTGATACTGCCAGGTTTGTCTTATGCCCTTGGTGGATTTTAATAATTTTTTGGTTTCATATTGATGATCATTTGGTCTGGAAATATTTTTTATAACTGGTTTTCCTGTTTTATTGGGAAGAAGAAGACTTGGCTTTTCTACCCTGCTTTTCTCACCCATTTTAGGGGACTCAAAGTGGCTGCAAAGCTTCGTATTCTTCTTCCCACAACAGACACCCTGTGAGGTAGGTGGGGCTGCGAGAGCTCATAAGAGAGCTGTGACTGTCCCAGGGTCACCCAGCTGGCTTCATGGGGGAGGGCGGAATCAAACCTGGTATTCCCAGATAAGAGTCCGCCTCCCTAACCAGTAGACCAAACTGGCTCACAGAAGACAGCTAAATTCTTCATTTTTAAAGCCTTTTCCTCAAAGATCCTGTCTGAGAGACTGTGTGTACGAGAGCTTTCCCCCTTAGTCTACCTTTACAGAACACAGCTGTTAGCACCCTCACACCACCTGGCTGTCTCACTTACTCTCCATCAAACAGTTTGTCCTTCACGATTTCCCAGGGTAGGCCAAGTTGGGCACTGAAAAAGTGGAGCCTCTGGCCATGGCAGGGATTGGGAAGAATGGAGGCAGTTCAAATGGACAGTCCAAGAGCAGTGAAGGTTAAGGGGCAACTCTATGTTGGGTGGCTGGGTGACTATCAAACTGCCCCCCCCCCATGAACTGCAATGTTTCTAAAACTGAGCCAGGAACCTTCAGTGCTTCCTTTTCCCACACAGACCCTGTGATTTCTTCCACTTCTAGTGCTTTCGCTTTAAGGAAAAGCTTGACAGGATTTTCTATACATTGACTTTCAAAGCTGTTTTTGGAAAGGCTACCTGCAGGCAGGTAGGGGGCAGCAGGCACCGTGGAAGCTTGTTCACCCCTGAGGAGCACAGTATCACTGGTAATTATTGTCAAAATGACAGCATAGCAACTTAAGTGTATACCCATGAAAGGAGAAAAATATACAGTATTTTATGTACTGTGTCTCAATGTGTCAGAATTACTTCCCTGTCATCTATTATTTGGCACTGCAAGGATTACAGTAAAAAAGGAAGAGAAAGCTGTGCTTATCACGCACACCGAGGTCTTGGGGGCATAGAATTAGGAATCCAGTGGGGCAGGGGAACTGGGTGAGGGGACAGACTTACAAACTCAGAGTCCCAGAGTTCACTCACAGAGATGGGGAAGGAATGTTTCTGCATATAGGTGTGCTTGGAAAAATGGAAAAGTTCAGCTCTTTTGGGGTTGGGGCCTTTGGCCTAAGAAAACAGATCCAGCCAAAACAGCGCATGCTGCAAAAGCACATTTCTGGCCGTGTCTTCACGGCAACCTTATTTCACTTTCCCTAAACCGAGATAACAGAACCGGATGCAAACATGGATTTGCCTGTTCCCATTACTTTCAGCTTAATTGCGTTCAGTCCGGATTCTGAGGATGTACGTGACTCAAGGGGGGACTCCACTGGCTACCTTTTAAAAGCCGATTTCGGGGTTGCCCTGTCCTCTTCCTCCTGGCGTGAACGTACCACCCATAACAGACCCCTTCACGGAGCCTAGCTGGGTGGCTGCCTTGCCTGGATGGAGGAAAACCGGCACCAGGCAGGCAGCGATTCTTTTCCCTCCTCTCCCAATTGCTCAGGGCGTGCAGCAGCGGCGGCAAGTCAAGCCCCTTTGCTAAACATTCACACATCTCTCCAAACAGCATTTGCTTTTGTTTCTTTTCCCTTTTTAGAAGGTCAGCACTTTCAATAGCAAGATGGTTATCAGGTGTGAATTGCTTGTTTGCTACAGTGGATTGCTTGGATTGCTATTCGGGCTGCTGCTGCTTTTACAGCTTGCTTTGGAAGCAAGCTATTGGGGGAGGGAAACTCTCATCCCTTAACACGGAAGGGTTCCCACAGTAAAAAATGTAAAACGTTTCAAGTGCACGAACCGGAGTGAGACCTGTTGAAATCAGGATTGAGATTCATCACGCTTTGGGGTGGTTTAACACGGGGAAATCGTGTTAAGTCAAACTGCCGTCTGGACTCCGAGGATTCAAAACATTTTGAATCCGAGATAAGGTTGCCGTGAAGACACGCCCTCTGTCTTTCTCAAAGTGGCTGTGTTATAGCTTTGACACAGTTCCTCTGCAGCATACGACATGACACTAAAGAAAGTATGAAGTCTTCACGTTTCTTGCTTCATTTGCAAGATATGACTTAAAAGCATAGGTGGGCAAATTATATTCCTCTGGACTTTGCTGACATCTCATGAGCTCCAGCCCAAAACAAGGAATTACAGGAGTTATAGTTCAGCAACATCTGGAAGGGAGCAGTCCCATCACCTTGACTTTACCATGCAGATTTTGATTTCTGACGACTCCAATACATTATCTTACCCAAATAAAATAATGGAATACTGTATTTCTGAACACTGCATGTCTCCTTTATCTTTTGTTAAAAGTCCTTTCCTCTCTCCCAAATACTAATGTAACCCTCCATTACAAAATAAAAATCTTTGCCTGGACAAAAGTATCTCACCCCATAATGACTATTTGGTCACATTACAGGAAGTGGTCAATTCATTAGTTTTATTTTGTACACAAAGTGCAACTCGGGAATATCCAGCAGCTTCTTCTGAAGGATATTGGGAAATTCCTCCACTTATTATTGGATTTAAATTTCCTTTCTGCAGCCCACTGGCATTTGAGCAACATATGGAGAATTATAAATCCTCATGCTACTCTGGGATGGTTTTAATAAGGCTACCATCCTTTAAGAGTTTAGCCATATCTGGAAAATAATACAGAAAAGAAATAATAAACATAGAAAATCTAGGGCTTTTCTGCACTGGCCAGTTGACTGGTCCAGCATGAGGCCTAGCCCACCTCCGGGCCTCTCTCCTTTGCATTCTGGTGCAGACTAGAGAGGCCATGCTGCTTGTTAGGTTACTCTGTCCACATTAGATGGAGCATAGTCCAACCTAGATGGTCAAAACGGCTATCGAAACTGGGATACCTGTAGACCTTTTTAAAAATGTCTGCTGGTGGTCCAGGGGCTGCTAGAATGGGACAAGGAGGCATGCAGAAGGCTGGACATCTCCATTTTTCAGTTACCACGGGGCTCCATTTCAGTGGCACACTAAATTGTGCTGTCAAAATTGTGTGGGGGTGAGGCCAGGAACATTCGTTCTTGGCCACTGGATTCCTTGCAGCATGCTTACATGAGTTTTGCAGCTGTACTGGGTGGTGCTGGAATTGGCTTGGAATGGCCATCTGAAGTGTGGACATCTTCACTCCAGGTCAGCTGGATTGTTTCATCTGGGAGATGTTCCATCTGGGAGCAGCCCAGCCCCTGCAAATGCAGAAATGCATCTGGACCTACCTATATCTATTAGGGGTCTTTTTACTGTGGAATGCTTACATAGTTTAATTACGAATAGTCCTTTGCTCATTTGTCACTTGGAGGGTCATGCCCTTACTGCCAAAAGACATGAAAGAGAATTCAGAATTGTTGTTGTGAGACGTCAAAACTGATAGGTAAGAATTGTCATGATTTACTGTGCACAAAACAGGGAACCTTTCATCACTGTGGAGTATCCCTGTGCTATCTATTCCTTAGGCAACTCCAGTGAACAAGGAGTTCCTGAAATGGAAAGGTGACCCTTTTTTCAGAAGAGGCAGTAGGGCACAGCCATATTCTAAGCTGTCTGCAAACAGACAAATGATAAGCTGGTTGCTTACAAACAGCATACTATTCCCCACGGCTTGCTCTGTGATAAGCTTATCTTTCCTAATGCAGGATTTTTCATATGGCTATGGATAACAGTTGCACTTTAACAGTTTTCAAAATACTTTTAAGAGGTGCTTAATGGATATTAGCTAGGTGAAAGTAATTCAAAGGCATTACTACATAGAACTTAATAGACGAATTGCTTGTGTTTTCCTCTGTGCTGCACCTTCTCCAATAGTGCAGAATGCAGAAGCTTGGTTGTTGACCAGGACAGCTGGTCAGATGCACATCATGCCGGTCTTAAAAGAGTTGCACTGGCTGCCAATTCACTGAGCCCTTCAAGGTGTTAACTTTAACTTATAAGGCCCTAAATGGCTTGGGGCCAAAATATCTGAAGGAACATCTACTCCCATATCAACCTGCCCGTACCTTAAGATCTGGAGGGGAGACCCTCCTGGTTGTCCCACCACCTTTAGCAGCAAGAGGAGTGGACACCCAGGAGAGGGCCTTCTCAGTGATGGCCCCTAGGTTATGGAATAGTCTCACCCTTGAGGTGCACCCTATCACCTTCGTAAAGATGCAGTAAAGATGCACCTCTTTGCCCTGGCCTTCGGTTAAGTGGGGATAGTTTTCTCTTTCCACTGGCAGATGCTGTTATTGTTTTAATGCTTTAATGATGTTAATTGATGTTTGATTTTAGATGCTGTTACCTGCCTGGAGACCTCTGGGTATAGGGCGGGATAAAAATGTAAATAAATAAATAGGGTAGGAGAGTCAGATCAGACAAAGTAGTATTTCTTCAAGTTGGTCATCAGTCTATGGAATTTGCTGGCAAACATTCTAGATGGCTTTAAGAAAGGGTTAGACAAATTCATGGATGACAGGGGCATCAATGGCTACTAGATTGGAAGCCTAGGTGCTCCTCCAGTCTGGAGACACAGGAAGGATGCCTCTAACAGCCATAGGAAGGAGAGTTTGGCCTTTTGTCTTCTGTCTGAGATGCCCATAAGCAGTTGGGGGCCACTGTGAGATAGGTTGGACTAGTTGGGCTGTGGCTTGATCCAGCAGGGCTCCTCTTATGTTCTAAATATTTTTTCAAACTCCATAGTGGCAGAAGGCAAAGTGGGAAGTACCTTAAACCTTATAATAGTTTAGAGCTTATATTCACTCTTTCTCCTTTACACAGGTTTCAAACCGAAGTTGACTAATGTGTCTATGAACCATTATATATAATGTGGTCAATTTTCATATACAATTGCAGATTTAGCAACTTGTCACCTACCGTTACTCCTGCCTAGGGTGCCACTGCACTCTGCTGGATTAGCCTCAAGGGGTACCAATCAACACAGGAAATAAATTTTGGGGACCCCTGAAGGGCTTGAAAAGGGAAGAGATCCCGCAATACAAACATTTTTGTCGGCTAAGAAGGCTCAGGGAAATATAAAAACAAAAAATTCAAAGACTGCTGCAATGGCAATTAAAAACCACCGAGAAGAATAAACACTATTTCATGAGGAAGGATCAAGACAATATGAGTAATGAAATGCCACCTAAAGCTTATGAATATAGGATGGTGTTTTTTTCAAGACTCAGAAGGTCTAAAGTTGGGATGCCACTGAAAAAAATATTCTACCTTCATGCCTATAAGAAAAAAAATAGCCTAATTAACAGGATTTGTATAGAAAACAATTCTGAGATAACCCATTTCTAGACCACTCATACATCCCTCCGTATGTTGGTGATTTCCATTCAGCAGCTCCAGCCAATACAGCTAACAGCAAAGAGTACCTGTTGCAGTTCAACAAACTGGGCCTAGAGGCTGGTCACTGCAATTAATACTCAATGCAATCAATGGGGCTGGAAACTGAACTACTGCAATGTGCCAGGCAGCAGCCTGACTGCTGACATATGAGCCTCTGGCCAGATGCCCATGTTGCTGTTCCCCCTGGTTAACTAAAACCTGATTCAGGGTGTTTCCCATTTAAAATCCTAAAAGGCTTGACCCCAGAATATCCAATGAGTGCCTTCTCCCACCTAGTCCTGCCCAGTTATTGAGATCTTTGGAGGGGTGGAAACCTTAGAGGTTCAAGGGGTGGTGGCAGGTGAGAGGACCCTCAGGTTTTAGAACAACATTCCTTTGGAGGTATAAATTATACAGTTCCCTCATATTTCTGCAATAGGTGGGGACATTTATACTATTTTATTTAAGAAATCTATATCCCGCCCTTCACCAAAAAGACTCAGGGTGGATTACAATAAAAATAAAACATAATTAAAAATGTAACTCCCTTCCAATTGTTTTGATTATAATCATTTTTATAGTTTAATAATTTAATTGACTATTGTGAACTCCCCCAGGCCTATGGGTAAGGGCAGGATATACTTTGTAGTTCTGTAAATAAACACGAACATTTCAACCTGGTAATACAAGCATGTAAGAAAGAAGCTCCCTTACTCTTAATGCTGTTAACTATCCGGAGACCTCCGGGTATAGGGAGGGATGAAAGCGTAAATAAATAAATTGGCTTAAATCCTTCATATGTGCTTGGATAGCCTGTTATGACAGCATATGGTTTACTCCTTTACCTATGGAGTTCACTTTTGGACACTAAGGGACAATTAGCCCACCTCATAGTGAGAATAGGGTTCTCATTGTCTAAAGAAAAAGCAGATAAATATATAATGCTTTGAAACAGAAGACAGTGTTGATACTTTCAAAAAATTCCCAATATTCAAACTTCAGGAAAATGGCGAAGAACACAAACACCAAAATACAGGGAGCTTAGAAAACTGCCTTTATTCTATTAGTTGTTGGAAACAAGAAATACAGAAGAGAGTTTAGTTTGCTGCAGAACAGCAAGATATTGACAGGAGGGGTACTTGGACAGCAGATAAGAATTTGCATTTTCAGACTGGATCTGGATCCAGCGGGAGTTCATTTAAAGCTTCTTAAATATTCAGTTATCTTTACTGTAAAACAGCCGCCTTTCCCTCACTCCTATAGAAGATTCTTGGATGAACTTTCTGGGTGTATTTAAGTCATACAAATGGGTCGGACAGTTACAAATGGGTTAAAGGGCACCATTCTCCTTTTGATTTTATGTGCAAGTCCACTCTTAAAAAACCCAGAATACCTTACACAGAAGTTACAAGCAACAGTATTAGGAAATCCAATTTTACAAAAAATACTACATCTAGACTGGGGTATATAGATTTATTTTTGGTAACATACATTTAAGTGGCACTAATTACACAGTAACTATAAGGTAACTAACATGAAACCACAGAACTGTCATCTTTCATAGCTGGATGGGGTTTGAATGCTTTCAGAGTCATCACATTTCCCAACTATCATTTAACATTTCAAAGCCTTTAAGCAGAAATTCAGAATTTTTTTTTTAAAAAATCAAACCTCCCCTACCTAATGTGAACACACTGAAGTTACCCAAGACCTCATCCACAAGCCATGCCTGTTGTACCTGAATAGGCGAGAACATGTTAGTTATGAAGTAGTTACAGCCGAATTCCCAGTGTTACCAGCTTCCCCCACCCCACCCCATTTCTTAAAAAAAAAGCAAGAAGTTAGAGAATTGTGTTGAATTAGTTCCTGGCATATCCTGCAAGTGCAGAGAAAGTTTTGTTAAAGGAATGTTGAAGTTAACCCTTGTGTGCACAGATGTATTTGATGCAGACCATTATAAAAAAATCATGGTTGGCTTCTAAATACTGGTAGCAAGACTCAATTTTAAATCTTTCTTTTTAAGTAAATTATAGATAAATGAAAAAGGCTGGTAATCATACACTAAGGTTAATAAACAGCACTTCAAAAATTCATTGAATGGGGCGCTGCTTCTGCCATCTTCCCCTGGCTGTGCTTTACAAGAGAAGGCACCCAGATTTCTTCTTGCCACGCCGGGCTTGTAAAGCAGCTCTAGTGGCCATTTCAAAAACTTCCCTCACACCGTCTTTGGTCTTTGCACTGCACTCCATGTATCCAAAAGCACCGATGCGGTTTGCCATATCCCTGCCTTCTTCAGGTTTCACTGGCTCCTATAGAAACAAAAGAATGGCTAATGAATAGGGCTGAAAAGGACATCAAGCAATTTATTTTGTCATCCTACTATTCAAGTATAAATTCTGCAACTGTTTTTTTCTACGGAGCATATCCTTAGCAGTTTTTTTTTTCTAGCAAAATGCAGTCTTGTGGAAAATACAACAAATTGGAAAATACCAGTAAGCTTAGCAACACAGCAGAGTTTCAGAATGTAAAGAAATGCATAAATGTTGGAAATGAATTCAAACAGAAAATATACCAGGAAAGCAAATTCTTTAGTCAAGGGAAATATGTATTTCTCATTTAACAATGAAATTAAATAAGTCATTTGGATAAGTATCTACTGATACAATTTCTAGGAACAACCCAGGAAGTTCTAGTGAGAGGCTGGAAGGATGTCTCTAAGATTTGAATACATGGTACCTGTATATTCTGGCATATAAGACGACTGGGCGTATAAGACGACCACCAACTTTTCCAGTTAAAATATAGAGTTTGGGATATACTCGCCGTATAAGAAGACGACACCTGGCGTATAAGATGACCCCCGACTTTTGAGAAGATTTTCCTGGGTTAAAAACTAGTCTTATATGCCAGTATATACTGTATTTTTACATGGCAGATTATACAACTCTTGATTTTTTGCAGGAAAAGATAGGTCTCTCATGGATTTAGGTACAAAAGCAATTGGGACAAAATGTTGGATTCTTTCATAAAATATGTTCAAAATGTTTATGGAAACAAGTTTAAAAAGCTGTTGATACTCTTTTTCATTTTTGCAATGATTGCTACTAACAGTCTATTCCAGGGAGGGAGAATGTGGGAAGATTAGGATGGTGTGGGGTTGTCATAGTTTGTTTATATTAGTTTGATACTTCTGCATCTTGTATCTTTGTCAATATATAATTGGAAGATTCACACAAATGTTAAATTTTTTTCCTAGTGCAAGCAAATTGCCTTTTAACAAACACGGAGACTCAGAGTTTAAAAGGTTCTGAATTTAGTGGAAGAATCTAAGTTATAAGAAGACACTGATCTCTGTATAAGAGTGCACTGCTTTCCATGTAGGGCTTCCTCATGATGAACATGCATTTTCTTTCCTCTTTCAAATACTGTGATCAGAATATTTCAGTTAACGAGCAAAAACACAACAAATCTGAATACTGAGAAACAAAATCTTTCTAGCTGCAAATTATCTGAACTTTAAAATAAAAGGACTGTTCCTTTGTTTGAAGTCACTTTTTTAACCTGAGGGTTTGCTTTTTCTTTCATGTTAGAATATGCCCAAGCAATGGAAGGCCTCAGAACTCTGAATATTGGCAAAGCAGATTTTCAAGACTCACCACAGACACTTCAGTTCTTGAACTTCAGCATCTGCCAAAATTCATTTTAGGTGATTTTATACACCAAGGAGACTCATACAGATACCATAAAAATCTGAGAAAAGCACAAAGCTTTTAACAGGATATTGCTTTTTTGGTAGCAATCATCTTGTTATGGGAAGATACCAAAAGTTTATGCTAGCTTGGGTTATCAAAGCATCATGTTTTCCTGCTCAGGAAACCAACCACACACTCTAGCAGACATCTCTTCCCAGTGATATGAGTGCAACTTGTCATTTCATTTTTTCTGACTGGGAAAATCCAGGGAAGTATTTTTTCACCCAGTGGGTTATCAATTTGTGGGAAGCACTACCAGACAAGATGGTAATAGCAACCAGCCAGGACCGCTTTAAGAAAGGATAAGACAAATTCATGGAGGGCAGGTCTGTCAAAGGCTGCTTGAACGGATGCCTAGATATTGCCTACAGGTTGGAGAGATAGGCAGATGTCTCTAAAGGCCACTTGCAGGGATATGAGAGCAGTGAAGGTTTTGCCTTTGTCTGCTGCTTGAGAATGCCCAGAAACAATTGGTGGGCCACTGCATGAGGCATGAAGCTATTGACAGATTCAGCAGGGCTCCTCTTATGTTTTTATTTCAGTCATGGTGGCTTTGTAGCATTCTCACAGATCCATCTAATGCATTCTTCACTCTTTCTCTAAACTGTAGACTAGGCAACATGGACTTGGGGTTTTTTCCCACTAGCACTAGAATACCCATTAAGGTCCTTCTAGTGCTAGTGGAAAAACACCCTTGGTTTGCCTGTACGCTGGGTAATAACCAACATTCTTCCTCACTGGTATTTTAAGCTACAATATTATTTTACACATTGCCTTTTTGATGTATTGAATACTTTTTTGCTATTTAGGTTATGTATTTCCCCAAATAAGTAAGACAGTACTGGTAATTGTTACAGCACAAAGCCCTCTGGGTGGGTCTCTTAGAGGTACCCCAGACTGTTAAAACACATATAAAATGCAGATGAGTGAATAAATTGAAAGCCTATTTAACTTTTTGAATTTCTGGGATTGAATAGCCCAGCAAAGATTGAGGATAATTGAAACTTACTGAAGTACACATCTTAAGAAAAAAAAGCTTCACTGGTTCCCTTGCATTCACCCAGCTTCTTGAGTTTTAATCTTCTCTGTATAGTTCGCTTTAGCTAAATATTATTTCTCATTCAGTTCTTTGTTGTATTCCAGAATGTTGTGGAAAAAAATACTCATGTAATCACATCTTGCAAGAAGACCATTATAGAAGAATGCCATTGGCTCCACTGAGTTACAAACAAAAGAAAAATGTATAAACTGGCAAAGCAACATTGTATGTAGTTCTACACCTGCAGATAATTTCCTGCTGCTATTCCAGCAGTCCTAATACTATACTTGGAACATAGGAGGAGCCCTGCTAGTAGCCATTAATACACCTGTCTTCCATGAATTTGTCTAACCTTTTCCTTAAAGCTATCCCAGAAGAGGTGGTTGCTTTCACCACCTCTTCTGGCAGGAAGTTCCACAGATTGATGACCCTCTGGATTAAAAAACAAAACAAAACAAAAAAACACACCTTCCCTTTTTGGTAAGAACTATCCTGCTCTTTGTGGGATAGAGAAAATATTTTGTATACTTTTATCAAAATATTTTTTGTCTATTTCTATACTAGGATTTTGTATACTTTTATCAGGTCACCTCTAAAAATAGTCTTTCAAGACTGAAGAGGCCTAGACATTGCAGTCTGATTTCATAAGGGAGGTATTCCAGCCCCTTGATCATTATGGCTGCATTTCTTCCAGTTCTACAATATCCTATCTAGGATGATCAGAATTTGTAAACAGTATTCCAAATATTTATAAGGAAGCATTATGACACTTGTCAACTATTTTCTGTTCCCTTCCTAGTAATCCATATAAATGAATTTTTCTTCCACACCTGCTACACACTAGATTGATACTGCCCACCAGAACTCCTAAGATCCCTTTCTTGGCCTGTCACAGAAACCTCAGTCCCCATTAGTTTAATAATAGGGATTCTTTTCCCAATGTATGTCTTGCTGCACTAATTAATGGCTAGTGAAATGCTTTAATTGATTGGAGTTCTGGGTATTTTAACAATTAGATAATGAGTATTCTGAGGAAAATAATGAAATGATAGACAATGTAGTCTACCTAAGATCTAAGGAGAAGGCTTGCTGTTTTATGCATCCAAAGGGTAAGAAGCAACTTGATGGAGAGGGAAACATGGAGAAAAATAGTGACAAACCCAGTAGACAATAGTTGCTCAAGTATGAAACTGTTTGAAAGTATAGAGACGCATTGTG
Source organism: Aspidoscelis marmoratus (assembly GCA_014337955.1). Lineage (NCBI taxonomy): Eukaryota > Metazoa > Chordata > Lepidosauria > Squamata > Teiidae > Aspidoscelis > Aspidoscelis marmoratus. Next base: position 22,644,045 of record MTQE01000401.1, read on the forward strand.
TATGAAATGTTTTCTCGATGGCTTGATCCAACAAAATAGTTTGCATGACAATGTCATGAACCTTCGTGACATGCACTAATCTGTTATAATGATTATCTCATTAGTAACAAAGAGAGAAGGCAAACCAAATATGTTCAGATTCAAAATGTCAGCAGGCATAATACAAATTTTCTCACTTAGGTTGCTCCATGTTGCAATCAGCAGGTTCTGAAATAATCAGAGCTTGCTTTCAGATGCCCAGTATAGGAATGGCTGTGGCTCTCTGTCACAGAAAGAAAGTGATACTTGATCCAATTAATGGCGAAATAACACTTACTGGAAGAAGATCCTGTACAAACTAATGAGTGAATAAAGGCGTATGTAAATTCAGCAAACATTCCGGGGCGTAATGAAGTGTACAACTATATCATCATTCATGAGATTCTACTGTTTCATAGACAGCTGCTAGGCTGTATGAATCAGCAAGAAACAATGTTACTCTGTTGCTCTGCATTCACTACTCAAGAACAAAGACTCTTGCTGAATTCCAGCTGAATTTTGTTCTTTGTTGTTACATACCACTGAGCTGAGTTTGACCATGGACAAACTAGTCTTTAATGACTTTTCCAAAGACTTCCCACTACTAATGATATCCCCGTGTAACCCTAACATTAAAACCCACTAGAAATAAAAACTGCAGGCTTAGAATGAAAATCGTACCCAATCACCCATTGCTTAATTCTATACTATTAGTAGTATAAGCAGAGCTGAGAAGAGGGATGCATACTTGGGAACGGTACAGTACCAATGACTTGCCAATATAAGTCATAACCTGTGCAAAAGCAAATATTTGCAGGTACTAAAACAATGAAGCCTCATTAAATCTATCAAAGACAAACTACAACCCATTATAAGGAAAGATCCCATTTAATGTGACGGAAATCACTGTATTTGTAAAAACATAACTTTTTAGCAAACAAGTTGTTACCTGCCCTGAGACTTTCGGGCATAGGGTGGGATAGAAATAGAAATAATGAATAAATAAATAAACCAAATAAGCTTAAGAAAAAATTGGTTCCTTGTGGTTTATGTCCATTATCCAGACAGAACTTACTTAACCCGCATTTGGATAACCCAGAGTAAAGCAAATTCAGACACACTTTATTCCAGATTATCCATGCTTTATTTCAGATTATCCAAATAATGTGGCGTAAGTAGCTGCTGTCTGGATGAAGTTTTAGTGTTTACAGAGACACCAGTGAACTTTAATATGTATTCCTAGTGACTAGTTCCATCAAAAGATATCGTTCCTGAAGTTGTGAAATAGCTTTTCATATTAGTTGCCAATAATCCACAGAATAGGAAGAGATGAATGAAAGTGAAAAAGACTCGCCTGCTTCATCTTGGCCAGCTCCCGTCTTGTGTGTTCATCATTCCTCAAATCCTTCTTATTTCCTACTAGGATGATGGGTACATTGGGGCAGAAGTGTTTCACCTCTGGAGTCCACTTCTCTGGAATGTTTTCTGCAGTAAAACAAAACCAAGTCCGAGATCAATCTTCAGCTAAAATGAAACCCACCTCTACAGAGCAGGTGTCCTTGTTAAGAACAGAACTCATAACCCTATGCCTTCAGCATCACATAGAAACAGCCTTACTAGCAGAGCTCTACAAGACTGATCTGAACTGGAAAACTATTTTAAATCCTTACCCAAATCCCTATATGAAGACTGAAAGACTTTAAAGTGAACTTAAACTTGATCAGACACTGAGGAATAGGAGAAGGTAAAGATACAAAGAAAGAGCCCAAACCTAGTATTTGATGCTCCTAGCTAGCCTGGTTCCCGCCCACTCCTTTGCTGTTTGAATAATTATTGATATCACTTGTGTGCTGTTTATTCTTATTGTTTGACTACGTATGTATTGCTCTACTGTCTATTATGCCTTGTACACTGTTGTAGTTTGGATGAATGAATGGATGGATGGAAGAATACTTTATTTAAAAAAGAAAAAGAGACAAAGAGACAACAGTCTCTCTACGTACAAGAAGGGAAGACAAAGAATGAAAACCCCACCTCCTCAAGCAACCCTGAGAAAGAGATGGGAGGAAAAAGAGTGGTTATGATGAGCACCAATCCTTCCTAAAAGACATGAAATGGGTGGAGTGGAGCTGCTGCCAGTGGACTAATCCATGTGAATAGGGCAGCTGCGGGGAGAGAGAGGTGGTAAAATATGAAACAGCTATGAGGAAGATGTGCAATTTGATCAAAGATCCAGGAAGAGGAAAGGCGGTATATGTGTTTAGGTTACGACTTTGAGAAGAACAATGGATAAAGAGAGGTTGCTCATCTGACAGAAGAAAAAAGTTTACCTTCTATGGAAGTGTGTTCGGTTTAATCAGAAAACCACACATATACACACATAAAAAGTTCTGAGGATTGGAACTGACATATGCTTTAACCTATTCTCCGTCTAACACTCCAAACATCCCCATGTACACACTAGGGAAAGCAGCATAAAAGTACCCTTCACGTACTTACCTAAACTATCAGGACTATCAATTGAAAAACACATAAGTATAACATCTGTGTCTGGATAAGAAAGAGGCCTAAGTCGGTCATAGTCTTCTTGCCCTGCTGTATCCCATAAGGCCAGCTCCACCTACAGGAAGAAAAGGGCATTCAGTTCAGAAAGGGAGAGACCTACGTAGATAATTTGCTTTGCCACGGTATTTCAACAATACAAAAGTTTTGAACAAGCCACTTAAATGCATTCTTCAGGTGGACAATTGGTTTAGCTAGAATACAATGCAGTATCTGCTTTTAGTACCATCTAGTACTGGCAAGACACATTCATTCATTCTTCTAGCTTAAGGGTGTTATTTAAATAAGACTCTCAGGTGGCTATAATATATAATGTTAGACAAACCTTTGCTCCTGCATGAGCTAAGGGAAAAAAGGGGATTGGATGTGAACAGGGGAACTTAACAACAGGGCAGATGAAGAGGTCTCAAAGTGTTGCCCTGTCTCGTCTCCTGCAGACTGATCCCAAAATAGTTGCCAGGAGGGCAGCTGATGATGGAATCCAAGACTTGCTGGTGCTTTGTTCTCTCAGCTCTGCATTAATTTTGGTTCTGGCAGGTTTCTTTTGTGGCAAAACCCAGCTGATCCATGTCAATTTGGAACGGATGATTGCCCTCTGTACACCTCTATTTCATGTTTATTCATTCATTTGATTATAGAGAAGGTTACTTGAAGCAGCTTATACTTAGAAAAAATAAATTATCAACTGTATACACATGACAAGAGCAAAAGAAATGCAGGCTACAGTTCCTTTTTGGATGGTTTTAACCCACTGTCCAAAATTCAGTTTGAACATCTGGAAACTTCTACTTATTTTATTTTTTTTTGAAACAGTTTATACTTTCCTTCTACTTAGGTGTGAAAATCACATTATTGATAATGCTACAGGTTATTCACTCAGCATTTTAAACCTCTCACATAAAGATTAGAGCTAAAAAATGAAATTATCATGCCATTGTTATTGTACACGTTGAACTATCATGTTACAGTCTGGGGATTAGGCAATTTTTGTTTAAGTTTTGATAGAGCATTGAAAAGCAATAGCCAACTATTTTGAAACGTGTCCTTATTTTTCTTCCTCAGTTGTTGCATGTGACAAGTTATGAACTCATTTATTACAAGATCCCAGTACCATAACTGTGTGCACAGTCGACTGTACTTTTTCTAGTGCTGCACAATTGTTCATTTCACTGCAGTAATTAGAAATTTATCCAAATCTTTGTGTGAGAATTGGCATCAGGATCTTTAAACATTAGGGAAAAACCATAATCTTGGAGATAATTTAACTTCTCCTGTTTTTAAGATAATTGTCTCCTCTGGAGAAGCAGAGAGAGTGGGACAGACATGAGGATAAGACCTTCAGGGATGCAGGTGGAGCATCTCACTCCATGGTGGACAGTCCTCCAGCTGCCTTGGAGAGTGGAGGTCTCAGGCAGGGATGATATCAGGCAAGGTACAGAGGCAGGCTTCCTGGACTGGAACCCCCCTCCTTAGAGGATGTCCCTGTATCCTCTTGTACCAAGGGTATCACCCAGTAGTGGGGGTGGGGCTTCTTAGAGTGAGTGATTTGATTATTAGAAATATATAAAGATGAGTTGGTGATGGGTATGTTGAACGAATGGTGACTTGCTTGCCAGGTGCAAAGGTTGCAAACAACATGCAGCCTCTACACAGCGTGGTAAACTGTGTTGGAGAAGAACCAGTGGTTGTGGTACATTTTGGCACCAGTGACATTGGGAAGGCCAAGTGAGAAATCTTGGAAGACAAATGTAGGTGGTTAGGTAGAAGATTGAGGTCCAGGACATGGAAGGTTGCATTCTCAGATATGCTACCTGTTCTACGTGCAGGCTAGCTAGACAAATGGATCCCAAGGGCCTCAATGCACAGATGAAACAATGTTGTTGAGGGGGAATTTTGGGACAAGCCAGGCCTGTATAAAAAGATGGATTGGCATTGAACCAAGATGGAGCCAGGCTGTTGGCACTTAACATTAAAATGGTTGCAGAGCATCCTTTGATTCCTGGGGGAAAGCTGACAAGAACTGGGCAGCATTCATTTTGGGAAAGTGCACATCTGAGCAAAAAGGCTTGGAATTATGCTAAGTGGAGAGCCAATCAATAATATACAAGTAGAAAGATGCATAACTTGGGGGTCCTCGGCAATGACACTTGAAGCTCAGCTGGAAGTCGTGGCCAGGAGTACATCAACTGAAGCCTTTTCTGGATAGAGATGACTTGGCCACAGTCA
>MTQE01000401.1:22649010-22679562 GCA_014337955.1 Aspidoscelis marmoratus
ACCTCTAGATTGGACTACTGTAATACACTCTACATGGGGCTGCCCTTGAATAAAGTCCGGAAGTTGCAGCTAGTGCAAAATGCAGCCACTAGAGTGCTGACTGGAGCAGCTACCCAGACACACATCACGCTGGTTTTAAAATGGCTGCACTGGCTGCCAATTTACTACCAAGCCCAATTCAAGGTACTGACTCTGACTAAAAATGACTTGTGCCCCAAATATCTAAAGGAATGCCTTTTCCCATAGCAACTTGCCTGTACCTTAAGATTGGTGGGCACCCGGAAGAGAGCCTTTTTGGTGATGACCCCCAGACTATGGAACAGCCTCCCCTTTGAGGTGCATCATGCCCCCTTCTTTACCATATATTTAGGAAGGTGGTGAAGACACACCTCTTTACCCTGGCCTTTGGCTGAAAGGATTGTACTTCCCATCCCAGCAGATACCATCATTTTAAACATGATGTGTATTGTTTTAGATTTGTTTATTTTTTATTTTTAAGTGCTTTTAATGTATATTCTGTTTTTAATCTGTTGTTTTAACGGTTGTTACCTGCCCAGAGACTTTTGAGTATGGGGCGGGATAGAAACGTACATACATACATAGGGAATAGTACAGAAAGTAAGCTGTTGATAGAATCTAACAACGTGGAGACCTTAAACTTTTGATAAAGGGAACTTCCTGGAAGGGAGGAAACCAATAAAGAGGAAACTAAAAGGGAAAGTTAGAAGGGATCAATCACTCCATAATATATAGGTGACTGAAGCTCTAGAGAAGTGCTGGATTTAATGAGCATCGAGAAACCACAGTTGAATCCTGGTAAGACAGAAGTTCACTGGGCAGGCAATTCTCAAGTCCTGGAGTTTTGCATTAACTGGGTGAGATGGCACTTCCCCTGCCGATCTGGGTTTCAAACTTGTGCTTGCTCCTAGGCGCCAAGCTGTCAATGAAGGCACTTATAGCCTCAGTGATTGCAAGTGTTTATGCCCAACCTTGGCTGGTACATCAGCTCTGGCAATTCTTGGATAGACTGCTTGCTTTCAGTTGTACATGCACTAGTAACTGTGACACACTGTATACGGGTATGCACGAAGACAGTCCAAAGAGTATGAGTAGTGCAGAATGCTTTAGACGGAGGAATGCTGGACATTATTTCTGGTTTGCAAGCATTTCATTGGATGCCAATAGTGTACTGGATTCAGCTCAATGCACTGGCTCTAGCTTAAAAAGACTTAGGCTACATCTCCATTATATAGCAAAGCATATTAAACGAGTCCAGTTTCCACTACTTCTAGTGGAGACCAGTAGCCCTGAGAACCTGGTTACATTACCTTTACTGCATAATGGAGATATAGTGCTGAATGACTCTATCTGGGATACCCTTATTTCAGACTAACCACATCAACTTTAAATTATCCCAAGTTGGCTTGCTAACAAACCTCTAACCCAAATCTTTGTCACCAAGCCTTCATACTAACACCAACCTTATGGAATAAACTTCCACTTGATGTAAGGCAAGTCTCTTCCCTGGTTAGTTTAAGAAACCAACTGAAAGCATTTTTATTCACCCTGGCATTCACCTTTGGATGTTCTTTCTAGTCTTTTTAACATGCATATTGACGCCTGTACTTGTCATGCTTCTAATAATATACTTTAATTTCTGTTTTCTATTTTTTACCTTATAAGCCATGCTAAACACTATGAAGTGTTAGGGCAGGATAAACAAACCCGTAAACAAAACTATTCTCTTGGAATTTTTGAAGGGTAGGATACAAATGAATAAGGATGGCAAAAGCATATACTCACCTGCTTGCCGTCAACTTCAATATCTGCTACATAATTTTCAAATACTGTGGGAACGTACACTTCAGGAAACTGGTCTTTACTAAATACAATGAGCAGACAGGTCTTGCCACAGGCACCATCACCGACTATAACCAGTTTTTTCCGAATGGCTGCCATAGCTGTCAAAGAAATAAACAGATTAGTAAAGTAAGAGAGCAACTTACTAAACTTACTGAAGTCAAGGGGTTATGACACAGCTGATCTGAGGGACTCTTATTTTTTATCTTAAAAAACCCTTATTTACAAGGATGATGGGGCACTGCAAAGTATTCTTGGCTGACTGCACTGAAATGCAGGCCATTCACTTATAATCTTCACATGTACAATGCTAACTAAAAGGAATCTCCACATCTGAAATTTAGTCACGCAATAAGCTTGTCACCCCTGGATTAGCCCCTTCACCTCCTGGAGTGTCACTTCCTAATTCTGAAAATAATTCTGTAAAGACATGGTAGTAGTGCTAACTCTTTGGGACTCCTGGGGTAAATATATGAAGCAGCTGTGCTCCACCAGAATATCATGCCTCCGGGAACCTTGTTTCTTCACTTCCCTATCAAGAGTTGGCTGCAAGGTACCCTCTCTCTTCAGTTACTACTTAAGCCACACCCAAGCTATAGTAGTTGCGTTCAGTTTAATTTATACATATTTATAGGAAAAAACAGTCAACCACAAATGCTACACAGGGCTGAGTCTTGTTTCACAATATTTATTTTTCCATACACCATACAGTCTGAACACATTTTAAAATCAGTAATATGTATTCATAATCTGTTTCATTTGATCATATTTTTTGCCCTCCCTATAACTTAATAGCCTGTAAGCCTAAGGGAGCAAACCTGCTTTATATTACTGACATTTTGAAAGGAATTCTAGTATAATTTTATAGACTGAAGGGCATGGTTAAAAAATAATTAAAAACAACCAAGAGCGGAATGGAAAGTAATACCAATGTGACCCTGTAGAAAATGAATCAGAAATTTCCGTGGAAGGAAACAGAAGTTCACTCTGCAGATTCCCTCATCTGGCTACTTTACTGTTTGACAGAATTATCAAGGCAATGTTTCAATATTTACCTTGAAATAATTTTTTTAAAATCAGCTCAGTCATTCTCTCAGGCATTTGAATCAATGGATTTTATTATTATTATTATTGTGGTCTTCTGTGGTCTTCTTCAGTGGCCAATTTCCCACTTTCCAGGACTCTGGACTATCCACAGCTTCCCACAGAAACCACGTTGCTACCTTAGATCTGTTGACTCTGGTTGCAGGCCTGAGTCACTCCATATTTACTGGGTGCATTCCTCAAGGCCCTCTGCCTTGACACTCCAGCACACATGACTCCCAATTCTGCCCTGGCTGTCTGTGGCTAGCAAAGAACAAGTAAAAACAAAAAGCAGAGGCACTCCAATGCTCAAGGTGCACCTATCCTCCCCTGTGTGTGGAATTTTATGCCATTCCTGCTGTGTGGCTGAAAATACAACTTTTATCAACGGCCAGCCTTCTCCTGGATTTCTCTACCAGGCTGGAGGCTGAGGTTGAGGCTACTTCAGTTGGCCATCACTCTAAAAAACTTACTTCTGCCAGCCCTAGCAAGCATGTGACCCCAAGGTCACACCTAAACTGCTCAGCCAACCGATGCTAATGATTAAAGAAGCTAAAGGAAGGCAAAGCCTGCAAGATGTCCTTACTGAACCACTGCTAAAGAAACAAATGTGTTCAATTCATGAAAACAAAATCTTTACTTTCAACAAAACCTTCCCTACTGGTTTGATGAAGGCAGAAGGGGTGGGACTTTCCCTATATGGACACAGAACTTCTCCCTCTTCCTCTGTGAAGACTACAATACCCATAGTTCTGTGAACTTCACCAAGAGAACTTGAAAAATAACTTTCAAAGAGTGTCCCATCAGAACACCTGCCTGTTTGTGGAACATTCTCTCTTCCCTTTTGAAGTACAAGGGCCATTCTCAGACATTCTTTTTTAATCTGCTTTTATGATGATTGTATTGAAACCTTTGGGTATAGCGTGGGACAGAAAAACAAACAGGGTAGATTGTAGAGGAGGATGCCCCCAACCTACCACACAGGCTGCAAAATATTTGGTTGCGTGATTGATTTGTAATGGTTGCAGGCATCCTGCCCCATAAGTGGGAGTTGAAATGATTCCCTGACTACTCCTTACGGCAAAACATTCCAAGTACTTTGGTGAAACACCCGAAAAGTTTTGTGGAAAATGTTCTGAAATGAACAATCTGCTCAACAAAGTTGTAAACACACAGAAATAACATATAAATCCTTTACTGCCTCAAATCCCTATAAGGTTTTTTTTTGTTGTTCTTTCAAAGTGTCTTTGGCTATATTATTCACTAAGCAATGTAGCGTATAAGGGAAAGAAAATATCTCTGGAAGTCAAAAGTCGTTTCCTGGAGTTAAATTAAGTGCATGAAGTAAGACTTTGCTGGCTGCCAAATGCTACGTTAGCTTTCTAAATTAAAGACTCAGGGCAGAACAAAACTTGCTTTCAGTGTGTTATTTTGGAGACTTATGTCATCTTTTCAATTACAATGAACATATTGACTTTGGTTTTATAAATTGTTCCTTCTTTTCAAAGTCCTCCCACAATATAGATGCTCATGTAATTTACCCACAGCAATTGCGTATTGTGCTTATGTGGTCACTAAGTATCAGAATAATTTAATGGCTTCTGCAGCTATTAACTTGAACACTGTTTTCATCACTCGTGCAAGTTAAATGACTACCTGTGTGTGCTGGAGCTAGGAAGATCCATTGGAAAAAAAAACAGTAATGCTATTTCTTGTCAACTTCTAGCAGTTTTTTAAAATGTTGCTGTGGAGATGGTGTTGGAGGGTGCAGTGTTCATAGAAATATCAGTGAAAATTGATGCCCACTTCTTTAGAGAGGAACATAAGAACAGGATCAGGCCATAGCCCATCTAGTCCAGCATCCTGTCGCACGCAGTGGTCTGCCAAATGCTCAGTGACATCTCAAATAGAGGCAAGGACAAACCTTTTCCTGCTCTTGAATCCCAGCAAATGGCATTAGAAGCATCCTGCTTCCGGCCCCCCACCCAGCCTGAAAGATGTACCTGTCCTAGACATTCATTCTAGTATCCACTGATACATCTGTTATCCATAAATTTGTCTAACCCTATCTTGAAGCGATCTAGACTGGTAGCTGTCACCACCTCTTTCGGCAGCACATTCCATAAACCAATTACCCTATGGGTGAAGAAATACTCCCCCTTGTTGGATCCGACTCTCCTACCCGTCAGCTTCATAGAATGCCCCCTGGTTCTAGTGTTGTGCAATAGAGAAAAGAAATTTTCTCTATCCACCTTTTCTATACCGTGCATAATTTTATATACTTCAATCAGGTCCCCTCTTAGACGCCGTCTCTCCAGACTGAAGAGGCCTAGATGTTGCAGCCTGATTTTGTAAGGGAGGTGTTCCAGATCCTTAATCATTCTGGTTGCCCTTTTCTGCACCTTCTCAAGTTCCACAATATCCTTTATAAGGGGTGGTGACCAGAAGCTGCAACTAGACTGCCTATCTTTATACAAAGGGAAGAGGCTGTTTTGTTTGTGGACGAGGGTGTCTGGATCCAGCTCAATAAAACTGAGAAAACACTGGGCAGTCCAAAACTTGGCATACCCAGTCACCTATGACTATTCACAACTTGGGAAAAATATATTTTGTATTGTAAATGCAAAAATGAATTATCTCCTTCAAAGTTAGTTTAGTTCATTACTTCAGTTTGTTACCAGACAGTGATCTTCAAGTTTTTAAAGTAGCATATTCTGTTAGCGTGGGAAGCTTGAAATACTGAAGAAAATCACATTGGCTCTAAGGAAATAGAATGGTCCTCAGAATCGTTAGGTATCTAAAAATATTTTTAGTATGAAATGAGGCTTTCTGCAGTTTAAGTATTGTATTGAACATAAAGGAACATAGATAGGAAGGTAAGAAAATATTAAAATTGCTATCTTTCTAACGGATAGGATAAATCTTTTAAGCAAATATTCCTCAATATAGTTTAACTTGGAAGATTACTGGAAGTAGAAATCATGTGAAAGTATAAAAGGACAACAGTTACCAATTTACTGAGAATTAGGAGGACATCTAAACACTTGGGCCATTCTTGCCAGCAAACTAACTCCTGATCTGTGTCTTTGTTGAAGTCCACAAATGAACTATTTTAACAAGTACTGTAAAAATTCTCAGATTTCTTTCAGCAGCATGATTTGCCATAGCTGCTAACTGAAAGTTGGAGAACCCACTATCGATTCAACGACAGCACTCCAAGTTAATGATTGACAAGTTACCACCATTACTGCAAAACTAAGTCAAATGAAAGGACTTAAAGGCACTGAAGAATTCTACACAGTCTTGATTGTGTTTCTGAACTCTACTACAAACCCCCCCCAATGTTTTAGTTCCAGATTCACATTTACTCAAACTGTGGATGGGATCTGAAAACCAATAATAATTACATTAGGTGTATAATATGTAATATGTAAAACAACAACAACAATAATCTTGTAAAAATCATAGCAACTTTTTGGCTTCTCTCCTTCAAACTCATTTACTCCTGCAGGAGACTGTCAAATAATTACCTGTAAATTATCTGCTTTGTAAATTTTCTTATCCAATTAAGTGGTCAAGTATTGTAAAAAATTCTTAAAGATTATACTAATAACTCAACTATACAGATACTTTATTGTTCTGACCATCCCTGAGGGGGGAAAACCTGAAACAGCACTGCAAAACAAGTAAAAATTATCCTGAACCACATTACAGTGCATCCCTTCTTAACAAGTGAGTTCTTTGTACAGCGTAGGTTCTGAATGTCCTTGTATCTATTTGAGCAGCATCCTATCTTTAAAAAATGGAGGATTTAGCAATAAAAGTACAGTTAAAGAGAATACAATTTAAAAAGTACAATTAAAGAGAAGCTGAAAGAGAAGCAGCAATAAGACTTTGATGCTCTTTAAATTAACAAATTATGCTTTGCTTCCAATTAAGTACTGTATTTTCTGGCGTATAAGACTACTTTTTAACCCAGGAAAATCTTCTCAAAAGTTGGGGGTCGTCTTATATGCCGGGTGTTGTCTTCTTATACAGCAAGTATATCCCAAACTCTATGTTTTAACTGGAAAGTTGGGGGTCGTCTTATACGCCCAGTCGCCTTATACGCCGGAAAATACGGTATCTCAAAGGAACCGTGCTTCACAGCAAATCTAAGACATGTAAAAGAATAAAGAAAACTGAAACAAACACAAGCTCAGAAAGGTGGTTATGACGATGAGTCATTTCTTGATGTTTACATTACAGGAAGGAAGTACATCAATGTCTGTCCCTTTCTGCCTTCTGCAGATTGTCTGCTTGGCCTGAATGAGGTCTTCCTAGAGAACAGACGGTGTATATTAGGTACACTTGGGAGGGGAAAAATTAGATTCAGGAAATGGAGATGTGAACATTAATGGAATTGTTATCGTGAGCCATTGTATTTCTGTGCAGTTCCTGTACTCAAATAATAAGAATCACATTGCCTCATGCAAACAACGTATAATTTTAATAAAAGTATAGCTCCAGGACAGTTCACATTGAGCTTAAAATAAAAAGAGAGGAGCTTATGTTCCACCTTAAATATTTCAGCAACACTGACAATGGAATTTAAACCATCTCTGCAAAAGGAAAATATTAGCTATGAATATAGGATTAAATACAAAGAAAACAATTTAGGAAAAAAGCGGCTTTAATGGTAAGCCAAGTTCTTTTAATTACATTGCTTATGAACTGGGTAGAATTTACTCCTGAATACTTGGGGACTGTAGGAGATGTTTGTATGTTAAAAGTCATTCTCAAAATACAGAAACAAGCTGGCAAAGAGTTTTCAGGAATACAAACTGTTAAGATGCCAGATGTGGGAAAGAAACACTACTGGAAAATGCAACTAAACTGAACTTTTTAATAAACCATCATTGTGAAGGTGGAACCTAGACAAATATTACAAGCTTTTATGCATTTTAAACATTATTTCTGTACCTCCTTGACCACTCTGGGACAGACTACAAATACAAATAATAAATGGAAGGGGGAGGAGAAACTAAGAACAGAGTTCAATCATCGCTTCATCTGGGTTGGTGGGTACAGTGTCCCTTGAGATATTATTGTCTTGTTGGATGGTAGCTCTACAAAAAATAATATGTGTTCCCCTGGCTGACTGCTGGAGGTATTCATCCAAGAGCTCAAATGTGAAATTGCTGAGTTTCTATCTAAAATATATAATCTTTCTCTAAGATCAGGCACTGAGCTTGAAGACTGGAGGGTAGCAAATGTAACACTAATCTTCAAAGAAGGATCCAGAGGTGTCCCAGGAAATTATGGCCTAGTCAACTTAACACCAGTTCCTGGCAAAATGATGGAAACCATCATAAGAACATAAGAAAAGCCCTGCTGGATCAGGCCACAGCCCATCTAATCCAGCATCCCATTGCACATGGTGGCTCACGGGCATCTCAAGCAGAGATAAGGACAAACCTTTGTCTGCTCTCAAATCCCAGCAAATGGCCTTAGAAGCGCCTCACTCCTCCCCCCCCCAGCCTGAAAGATGCACCTAGGCATTTATTCTAGTAGCCATTGATACATCTGTCATCCATAAATTTGTCTAACCCTACCTTAAAGCCATCTAGACTGGTAGCTGTTACCTCTTCCAATAGCAAATTCCATAAACCGATTACCCTATAGGTGAAGAAGTACTTCCCCTTGTCGGAGCTGACTCATTTACCCATCAGCTTCATGGAGTGCCCCCTGGTTCTAGTGTTGTGTGATAAATTTTATACTTATCATGATAAAATAAGTACAGACATTTAGGAGCAAGCATTGTTGAAAGAAAATCAGCATGACCTCTGCATGCCTTACTAACTTGTTAGAATTCTGAGGTTAATAAATATATGGATAATGTTGAACCATTTGACACTGTCTATCTAGACTTTCAGAAGTCCTTCATCAAAAACTCCCAAATAATCTCCTCACTGATGGAATAAGGGGTTGGTAGCTGGCTAAAGGACTGGAAATAGGGTACTGTAGTAATGAATGGACAGTTTCCTGTCTGGAGGGAGGTGAGAAGTGAGGTTCCCCAAGGTTCAGTCTTCTGACCAGTGCTTTTTAATTCATAAATTATCTAGAAGTGGGGATAAGCAGGGAGATAGCAAAGTTTGCTGATGACATCAGATTGTTCAAGGTAGTAAAAGAGAACACCAAGAGCTCAAGGGGGATCTCTTGACTTTGGATGAATGTGCAAAGTGGCAGAAAATAAGCTCTGATCTCAGCAAATCCAAGTAATGTACATTGGGTTAAAGAACCCCAGTTATACCCAATTACTGAGTTTTCTGTGACAGACCAAGAAAGGGTTCTTGGGGTTCTGAGGGACAACTCAATGCAGATATCAACCCTGTGCACAGCAGCAGTGAAAAAGCAAATTCAGTGCTAGGGCTAATTAGAAAGGGAAAAGAAAATAAGTTGACAATCATCACTGTGCCTCTTTATAAATCTATGGTGAGGCCGGATTTAGAACACTGTGTACAATTCTGGTCACCACATCTCAGAAAGGATATTGTGGAACTGAAAAAAGTGCAGGAAAAGGCAATCAAAATGATCAAGGGACTGGATTACCTCCCATGGGAAATCAAACTGCAACCTCTAGACCTCTTCAGCTGTAAAAAGCAGTATTTAAGAGAGACCATCATATATGGTGTGAAAAAGGTAGACAGAGAAAATTATTGTCTGTCACACAACACTAGCACCAGAGGGCACTCGATGAAGATGATGGGCAGGAAAGGAAGAGCCAAAACGAGGAAGTATTTGTCTGTGGAATTTACTACCAGAAGAGGTTATAGCAACCAGCCTGGATAGGTTTAAGAGTTAGACAAATTCATGGAGGACAGGTGTATCCAAAGCTACTATAACTGATGCCTAGATACTGCCCCCAGGTTGGAAAGACAGGCAAGTTTCCTCTAAAAGCCATGTGCAAAAGCCATTTGCAGGAAGTTAAAGTTTTGCCTTTGGCTTCTGCTTGAGATGCCCAAAAGCAATTGTGGGACAAGACTAGATGGGCTGTGGCCTGATTCAGCAAGGCTCCTCTTATGTTTATAGATTTGGATACAATTATGGCTTCTGCAATAGGTGGAGGCCACTGCCAACAACAGGAGGACAACTTTATGTACTGATGTTGTAGTATATTCACCAACCTTAAAGGATTCATTATTAATACATAGAGTAAGGACATCTCATCCAAATTTTTCTATTTGTCTCCTTTATGTTCTGAAAAGCAGCAAGCCAAGATGAAAAACTGCTGCTTCGGAGATACAATTCTACTAATATACATGGAAGTGTGTAACCTAAAGGGACAGTATAAGCAGCTGTACCATGAATATTAAGGAAGGGCCATTGTTTAGTAGTAGAACTTCTGCCTTCCATGTAGGTAATCCAGTATTCCATCCTAAGTATTTTATTAGAAGGCAGCAAAATTATGTACAGTTGTTTTTTCTGTACAGTCACTAGGAGCTCAGCTGAAGTCAAGGCCATTTCTCCCTCTTGTAAACACTGGTTTCCCTAAAAGACATACTTCCTCTGTGGAATTACTGTACATCTGCAGGACACATCACAGCTGTTCCTGCCATCTGGATCCAAACTTAAATATGGACTTTTAGATGTTGTATGTTAGATTCATAATATGAAAATCCAGATTTTCCTGCCGAAACTAGAATAAAACTAGTTCAGAAAGGTTGAATTTTATATTACCAAGCTTGCTTGGAGTTTGTAGGACAATGTGCTACAATAACTGCAACTTTCTCTTGTTTGACTATTTTTAAAATTTTGGTTATGAATTGTATATTTATGACCATTTTATTTAGATCAAAGTACCACTTCCCTTAGTTCAAGTTCCTATATATGGAAAGCATTAACAGTTTTTTTCTTAAATTCTTCATTATACAAATTTGCTCTTTCTTATGGGCATCAGATTTGCTCTTGATTAAAATATTTTTGGACTGAACTGGAAAAGTATATATTTTTTCCTAACATTCAATGGGGTACTTAGCTCTGTGGAAGTATTACTGCCTATTTCATACAAGAATATACATAAAAAGTAAACAGGAAAAAATGGGGAAGTTAAAAGTTTAAAGTTTCCTCTTAATGCAAATCAGAACTGTTGTTTTCCTTATAAATACATCAAGAATGACAAGAAAAAACTGGCAAGATGTTAACAGGTTTAATTCATTAGATAATAAAACCTAGAATAAATTTCAGATAAACACCAATACAAGAGGAACAGAAATTAATGAATTGTAATATATTCCTGCCACACCCAGTGACAGATACATCTGCCTGAAAAAGGGCTGTGTGTAAACTAAAAAAAAAAAGTTTGGCTCAACCTGAAACTGGCAGGCACCCCGTTTGGTTTAACTCAGTGGTCGGCAAACTCATTAGTCAACAGAGCCAAATATCAACAGTACAATGATTTAAATTTCTTTTGAGAGCCAAATTTTTTAAACTTAAACTATATAGGTAGGTACATTGTTATTAACTTAATTATGGTACTCCTAAGCTGGAAGAGCCACACTCAAGGGGCCAAAGAGCTGCCTGTGGCTCCCAAGCCACAGTTTGCCTACCTCTGGTTTAACTTGACTGGCTACACCACTGATGGCTAACCTTTTGTGCTTGGTATGTCAAAATTCACAAGAAAACCTAGCTTAACTCGGGTGCTGTGTCACTTCCAGACATATCCACAATTTTGTGATATTTGTAGCTCTAGTAAGAAAGTTATATTTTTGATATATGTATTTTATTAAAAGCAAAAATGAATAATTCTTTACATTTGCTAAATCTTCAATTGAAAGTTGGTATTTCGTACACTTCAAGAACAAGCAAGCACTAAATGCCCAGGTGCCAGGGTGACCAGGTGTGTCACCTAAAAGGGCTTGGCGTGTCACCTGTGACACGCATGTCATAGGTTGGCCATCACCAGGCTACACCAAGCTAAACTTCTCATCCCCTCCACTAATCAGTCACCTAGAGAAGGGGAGGGAAGGAAAGCCAAATCTCTTTTCAAGCAGCCTGATAGTGAACTCATAGCTGTTCCAAGTCTACTTTCTCTTGCCTGTGGGTTCACCTGGAAAAGGAAGGCAAGCTACTAATCTGGTTTGACCCAACTAGACTCAAAATAGATTTCATACAGCAATTATAATTCCTGTTTGATTCTATCCAGTGTTCAATGTTTTGGCTACTACTAAACCCATATCATCAGGAATAACTACTACTACTGCTTCTACAGTATTAGGAAAAGCACTTCATCTACGTTTGTTGTGGTAAAATGTTATATGAAGTATACTGAAATTCTAGTTCCTACTTTATTGTAAATTAAGAATAACACTTTTACATATATTTTTCTTGTCTCTTTTAATGAAGCAGATGTTTGGGTTCCTGATAAAGACCTTCCCTTATGCTAAACTACAGACCACTCCCTTTACAAACTTTGGAGAAGAAATACAGTATTAGTTGGTATACCAGCACATAAATTATCTGCAAAACTAATCATGGTTTTCATTCAGCATAGACTGGATATTTATTTATTTATTTATTTCCCGCCCCATACCTGAAGGTCTCTATAAAGGGGCATCTGTGTACTTTGAATAAAATTACAAGTCATGGCTGCAATTTCATGAGATGAAGTAAGAAGCTCAGGTATGGAGCTCTAGGATGTTTTTACAAATATTTCACAAACAACATCAGCTTCCTCAGGTTTTGCTAAATTTATTAGTGTGTTTTACAACATCAATAGTACTGGAAATATCACAAACAGAATTTCTTCTCCTGCTATGAAGATGTTTTGAAGAACATGTCAAGAATATCCCTTGTGCCAATCTATCTTTTGTTTTAATGATGCAGCTTAAGGTGTAAGACAGTTTAAACTGACATTATATGCAAATGATACACTTTGAGAATTCTATTTCTCTTAAAAGCGATATAAATAAAAATTGGATATTAGAATTTTCTATTAGCTCAATCAGTCTTTCTTCATTTTAGGTCCTAATATCTCTCAATATGCGCTTTGTGTTATTCAAGGGAATACTCATAAGTGACTTTAAATTTACAATCTTACTGAAATTCAAAAATTCAAGTGGTATTTAAGTGGCTGTTATAAATTCCACTAAGTTTGTGGGACTAGACCATTTAAATTTATTTTAAACAGAGGAACACTGCAGTAAAAACTTTTTGACAGGGAGCTCAATCCCGAATTTTCCTTTTCTGACTGTTATCATGATGTAAATCACTTGAGACATTATGGAATGAATTTAAATGATCTGTTCGCTAAATAGCAATGTTTCACATTTAAACAGCATCTGATCTGTTGTTTGGCTTAAATACCTTGGGTCCTTCTGAAATGCTTGAGTTACTATTATAATTGGAATGTGCCTTGGGCACATTCAAACCTGTTAAAAAAACATATAAACAAGCAATTTAAGGATCCTATACTATCAAACCAATGGAATTAAGTGTCTCACCATCAGCAGACACGAGTAAACTGGAAGGGGGTAGGTGATGAGGGGCAGCTGACACTCTGCCTTTGATCTTCACAAGCCATGTTAATGTACTTTGCAAACTTCAAATGCAGAGTGCCAATTACCCCACAAATCTGAACTCTGTGATCTTAAAAGCAAGACTAACTGTGCAAAAACCTGTTTCCTACATACTGGACCCCTCACAGAGTACTGTATTTTCTGGCGTATAAGACTACTTTTTAACCCAGGAAAATCTTCTCAAAAGTCAGGGGTCGTCTCATACTCCAGGTGTTGTCTTCTTATACGGCGGGTATATCCCAGACTCTATATTTTAACTGGAAAGTTGGGGGTCGTCTTATACACCCAGTCATCTTATACGCCGGAAAATACGGTATTTAAAAGGGGATGGTTACAGACTTCCCTATGTTGGATATGCAATACAGAAGAGGATATGCCCATCTATATTGCATGGGCTTGTTTGTAACTGTTAGCAAGGCTTTATAAAGATTGTTGTTTAAAGCTGCTACGTGCCTTTGAGCTACCAACCAAATATCTCGAATCTAACCTTGTATTATGAACTATTGGTTTGCCAACAGCGACGCCCAGTAAAAATGATTATTCAAGAGTGAAAAGACAAAGTGAAAAGTCAAGTGAGTGATGTGTGTTCTGACAACTTAAAAACTGACATTTTTGATAGAAAGGAAATAATATTTTGGTGCAGTCTAGATTTAGGTATTGACATATTATCTCTATATTTTTCCCTTTCCATTTTGGTTTCTTCTTTAATCTGCAACCTCTCTTATTCTTTTAAACAGTTTTGAGTCAGAAGCACTTTGAGCTGCATTCAGCCTCAAATTAAAAAAAAAATCTTTAGTCCCTGTTCTTCAGTTTTGTTGTTTACCCTTACACATCTTAGAAAGGAACTGGATACAACTTCTGAAACCTTAGTATAAATTTAGTCATGCCAAATGCACAAAATTAGGCAAAAAGCGAAATAGGCACAGAAGTGAATCTGGAAAAACTCGCTATGGAAAAGAACTCCTGCAACCATAATACAACTGTTAGACAAAGAATGACTTGTGTTCAGTGTCATTGAATCTAGGTTCAGTGCCAAAAAAAGCTATAAGTATGCTCCAAGTTAACTAATTACATTATGTAGAAATGCTAATTTAGCATATTTTACTCTCAACGCAGTATTAAAGAACTTCAAAGTTCCTTTTACATGAAACAGTGTGGTAGCAGAAGAATTAGAGGAACTAAGGAATGTCACAAGAATAATATTATTGGAAACTATAAAGAAAAAAGTATTTCTTTAGGATACCAGTGCTCTACTTCCCTAAACTGAAACCTTTTGCAGGCATACACTAAGAAAACTATACTAGTAGCAGACAGCATGTTGAAGAACAGACTTGGAACATACAACTTGTTTGGTTCAACGTAACTTTACTTTACTTAACTATGCTTAACTATACTTAACTATTGAGTTTTATAACTTTTCATCAGATATACATGTCTAGAGTTCCATCTTTCTTACTAGCAGAGAGAGTGCAGCATGTGACATACAAACTATTGCAGCACAGCTAACCAATCAGCAGTTCTCATACTGTAACACTAACATACACAGAAAATTAACCCCTTTTACACTGAAGTAATATACGCTTGCAATGCACCAACAGAAGTGCTACACCTCTTAAGTTATCACAGTGTGGCACAGGAACTAGCAGTAGCCTCAAAACTCCAAGGAATTGTTCTGTTTTCTCTGGAAGAGTTAAAATCAAAGCACTAATTCCCCCCCACACACCCTCCTTTATAGTGACAGAGGCCTTGATTTATTTAACAGGTTAAAAACACACTAGCCGTGGCCTTGTGATTTTCAAAATATGGCAATGGAGAAGTACAGTGAGCGCTTTTCTTAGTTAAAGAGGTTCCTACTTAATGACCTAGACTAGTAGCCACAATGTTATTAATAGCTTTATTATTCCAGTTGACGAAAACATTGATTAAATGGTTTGTGAAGTTCTCCAGAAATACATAATACAATTTTTTAGAGCTCTGCTCTAATCCAATATTGAAGTGGGGTGCATATAACTGCATATGAGTGATCCAAACCTTAATCCTTCACAAGTCTGGAAGAGGTTTGCTTGAATTACAAGAGAACTTTACCAAGTCACAGTAATAACAATAGTGAACCGCTAACTAGCTGGACAGACAACACAAAGCAAATGAGTTCTAAAGTCCAGAAACCAACTATTACATGTAGCATATTATTACCATGTATTCTGCTTTTCTTCCAAACAATTCAAGACAACGGTCATACTGTGAGATACAAGAGACTAAAGGGGAAGTGACTTGCCCAAGATCAGTTAATGAGCTTCCACTGTCAAGCAGCAATTTGAACCCAAGGATTCCCATGCCACAGCCACCAGCATACACAGCCATTTTAATGTTATCCTGCTCCCATGAACAAAAATGGTCTCAGATGTAATTTATAAATACCACAGTAACAAATGACAACTGTGGAACTCAAATAATTTACCTGATAATGAGGCTTCCTACCAAATGAATCAGCACTGGGGTGAGATGCTCTGAAAAGAACCCCTAAAGCACCATTTTCCACCCCTGAAGTCAGCAAGAGACAAGCTTTATCAGCCTCCAAGAGAGTTCAGGAGGAAAAAAGGAGAATTGTGTAGAGCAAAGCTGGATACTTTTTTTCCCTTTCACTTACACATTTATGTCCTGCCTTCACTATGAAATTGCATGCAGCTAAGAAACACAAGTTGCAGCAGTTATACTGAATGAGACTTTTGACCAATCTAACTCAATATGGACTAGTAGCAGTGGCAGGTGAAGGTTTCAGCTGGTAGAGGCACATAGACAGGTGATAGCAATGTTCCAATAGGCCTCATGAACAAGTGAGCAAATGTGGTCTAATGGATAAGGACTCTTACCTGGGGATATCAGGTTTGACTCTGATCTCCTTCATGAAGCCAGCTCAGTGACCTTGGGCTAGTCACAGCTCTCTTCTGAGCTCTCACAGCCTCACCTACCTCACAGGGTGTTCTGTTGTCGGGAGAATAGAAAGCTTTGTCAGCCACTTCAAGTCCCCTTAAATGGGTGAGAAAAGTGGGGTAGAAGAGGCAACATTGCTATCACCTGCCTATGTGCCTCTTCCAGCTGAAACCTTCATTTGCCACTGCTGCTAGTCCATATTGAGTTAGATTGGTCAAAAGTCTCATTCAGTCCAACCATATTGCCACTAATACTGAAAATATTTTACAGAAATGATCTCAGATGCTTTATCATGCAACAGAGACACACTAGCACAGTATGGTAAGCTTAGTAGACCAGAGAGTGAGGTTCAAAACCAGTGTTGAGTGAGCAAACCTAGTACAACCGAGGAATCTTAACTGTGGAGTTAAGCAGCCTCTTTCCAACTCCCCTATCCACTGCGGATGCCATATGAGCAAATAAAGCTCAACTGAGGGTAAAGCAATCTCTTTTCCCCACATTCCTCCTGCCCCATCAATTCTCTGTTAAGCAAATGGAGTTCAGTTGAGTAACCAGAGAAGCTCCTTCTCCTCACCAATATTGCACAGGCAAATAAAGCTCAATTTACTTGAAAGCAGGGAGCAAGTCTCTCCTCAGTTCTCCCTGCTACTATTGATGAACTAGTAAGTATAACTAGATTTAGAAACCTTCAATGAAGACTGGTTTCTTTCCAACCCCCTGCCACTGCTGAAATTATTCCTGCCATCCGAGAATCTGAAGCAGTGTTTTGGAGTCCACTACAAAACTATGGACAGCAAGTCTCTGAAGGCCCTTTAGCAGGCAGCATGTTGGATATGCATACTCAATAGGGTGGATCTAATTATATGTGATTGGAAAATGTGGCATCCCTGCAGTATAAAACTGTCACTACTGTAGCATGTTTTGTATAATGTGGTGGTTTTCTGGAAGGGAAGATTGTATGCCAGTTGGATACTCTGTTAATTTGACAGAAGATGGATTTCTCAGCAGAGCCTATTTGGTTAAGAGGAGACAAAAAGAAGCACATAATATAAATTATCTGTGAAATTGACAATATTGATGATGCTTGCAGGTGTTTGGGTCACCTTATTTGAAATTGACCTTGCCCTTTGTGGCTGATTAAGGCAAGCCATAAGGGTGTGTCCTCTTGGATTCAGCAAGTGATTAATGTCTCTTTTGGAGAAGATGAGGTTCCACCTTTACATGCAGACAAATATGTAATAGTGGTACTCAATTAGATTCACACAGGAGGGCACATAAGATGAGTGACAAGCTACTAAGTTATGACATGTGTTTTTATAATCAGACATGAGTAGCAAGTCTACATGTGTAGATATCTGAACTGGAAGGAGCAAATTATCACTGGAGCATGGGGTTTGTCTTCTAGAGCAGAATCCATCCTGGCTGATCCTATGGGAGACTCTTCAACACAGTCTGCTTCCCACCAAATCATCTTTTTTTAGCTGTTTGTGCCACAAGAGGAACTAAATCCCATCACCTTAAATAGGAAGACGTGACTTGAGCTAGCAATATCCATGCCCTGGATAAAAGATTAAAATGCAAATGTGGATACCCAACCTTAATGGTTGATTTAATCAGTGCACACTGTTTACCTGTCCTGGGATGCCTGATTGTTTACAACTTGTATTTATTCCTATTTTCTCCCAAATATCCTGCCCCACATTTTAGGGTTAAAAAGGAGGCATCCCCTTCCAAAGAGGGTGCACTTTTACCCAGTTCCACCACCCCATGACACTATTAAAACATTACACTAAGATCCATTAAGAGCTACACTCCCTGTGTATCAGCTTATCCACTGCACAGCCATCTCTGTCACTTTCACACATCCAGCTTTATCTCTTAGTTTTCATTACAGATGCTACCTTTCCCCTATGATATTGTTGATTTTCATGTGTGCCAATAGCACTGTGCTGGGAATTACTGGAGTGTTATGGGAACTCAAGGTCATTGTGAGCTGAGCCTGGTTTGGATAGTGGGAATCATGAAAGATTGCTGGATAGATATCTATGGGGCAGATGTGTACTCTTTGTTAACATGACTCAATTGTCCCTGCTTGTGTTCCTGATTTGAGGTCTGGGAAGTGATTTTTAACAATGTGTTTATTGTGCAGGTGGGTTTCTGCTTCTAAGATCGTCACTGATATCACTGAACTACTAAGGGAAGAGTTCTGTGCTGTCTCTATTTCAAGGCTTTGAGCAATTTAACTGTTGCGAAGGTCTGGACTGAATGTGCATTAGCTGTGAGGTCACAGTGAATAGCCTGTAGAACAGATCAACTGAATCAGGGCCAGATCACACCCTGTCCTGAAAATGATCCTGGTGAACTGCCTGGTTCTAGTAGGCATGGTTAGATGGCCTCAACTATTCATGACATCTTGCTTCTACAGTTGTCCAAGGAGGCATTTGCAGATTATTCCTGAAGTTTCTGTACCCTCTGCTGTACCTATGCCCAACCACTGAGGAGCTTTCCTAAGTGCTAGGAGCTTACTTCAAAGTAAGTCTTTTTCTGTCACTTCCAATATTGGTCTTAGCCCAAACATTTCCGTGTATGTATGCACACATGCGCATTTATTTAAAACGGAGTGGGGAAGCAGCAAAAAAATAGAAGCAGCAACTGAAGCAGATGCATGTAACACATAATAACCAAATATAAGAAGCAGTGAAGACAGCACATCATAATGGACAGAATAAGTTAGTTCATCGGGTGGGCAGAGAGCACAAGCCCATATGCTAGACTTTTTATGACTGCAAGCGCAGACCTGCAAGGTCTACCTTCCATGACAGCACAATGGATGGCCAGGCTGGAGTCATCATGTGCAACTCCAGAGATAGGCTGCCTGGCTATGGAGAACAATGTGGAAGGCAGCCTCCTGTCAGCCACCCATTCCTATATCTTGCCTTCAGGGCTACAGATTCCTAGCCACGATACATTTGTCCCCTCATTGGCCAGATAGGAGCAAAAGGAAATAATCTTTGCTGGATACTGATAGTCACAACCCATCCAGCATCCTTATGACTATCTACACTCACTGCCTTTTGACATCAAACTCTGAAGGCTCTGGGGAAATCTGCCCACAAGCTATGTGCATGCTTCCTTGTCCTGGTTACTGCGCTAGATGGAGATGCTGCTGGTGGTGAGTGGAGCATTAAGGAAGCCACTGCCTGCCACCTCATGCCTCATGGCCATTCCACTTAGTTGTCCTGAAAGCCAACTCTTTACACCAGTTTTTCAGATTAGGTCCATACCAGTCAGCTGCCTATCTAGTAAACAATGTTTTTCATGCTACTGTAATTTCATTGCTTATGGTGGCTTTTCAGGCCAGGCAGGATCTTTTGATTATGTAGAAGTGTACTAGTGCATTTCAATGTAATTGAGCTGTAGCTTCTCAATCTCTCCTATTCTTTAAAAGATGTTTTTAAAAATACTGCATAAATATTTCCACTTCTCAGCTTTGATTACAGTCCTCCTCCTCTTCCTCCTACTGCAATGTTAAACACAAAACATTGTCATGGCAACCCTACCAATCATATTCAGCTCAATATTCTTAGAGTCCTTGAGTATTTTGACAGGCTATCAGGAAACGCCTATTTAAAGGGCCATAACAAAACATACATGCTGATCAGCAATTGCCCACTACTCACAGCAAGTATTACTCCTACCAGAATCATTACAAGGACCTGCTGTTATCTTGCACTAGAACTGATTCTTATTACTGTAATTACTAAGTAGATCTATTCCTTTAGACAGTGATATTACATCAAAACAGACCCAAGTAAAGCTTGTTTTATAGGCTACTTATGTTAAACTATAACCATTACCAAACCTATAATCTTAAACGTAATTCTAAAGATTTTTAAAGACTTATTTCCTTATGAAGTCACTAGTAAGAACTTACAGAAAAGTAAGGTCTTATTAGTGACTATAGCTTCACATCCATACTTTAATCCTTCTTCCAACAGTTTTTTTAATTTTAGTTTTTGAGGATTTCTTGGTACCTCTTATGAAGTTAATCTAACTAAGGCATGGAAGCTCGAACCTCAGCTGACTGTAAGTCAGTAACTGGGTTTACCTATAAAAACAACAACAATCCGCAAGGGGAAGTGATGGTCCAGTATGTGTAAGATGAAACTAGCACAGTACTGCCTTAAACTGTATTAACAGTATTTTTTTGACTGTGCTGATTGATGCTATTATGGGGTGGCATATTCAGTGCTTGTCAGGCTCAGCAGCCAAACTGGCCCAGCAAGCAATGAATGCACCACCCAGAAATAGAGTAGACAAGAAAGGCTTGCTGGAGTGCATTTACAAATAGCACCACATTAGTTTCACTTTTGCAGTACTTGGCACTAAGCATCTGGGAGGTTTGCAATCAATGTGAATCACTTGCATACCCCTAAAAATAGGGCAGTTACATGGGCAATATTAAAGTCGCATGTATCATGCCAAAAATCTGGATACCATATAAGTTGTTTTCCGAATGGATCTACCTCGGAACTAAGTCTTTCCTATGTACGCACTTGTTTATGAATGGACTGCACCCTACAAATCACCCAGTTTTACAACATTCAACTTTTCTAGTGCTTAGGGCACAAAAAAGAATGCTCTTCTATGAAAACATCCTCCATGAAGCTGTTGTGTTGCATGCTAGAAGTCTTTGGTTGTTGTGGAACTTTTGCAATCAAAATATTGGCAGGGAAAAAAAGCATTATTTTTTCCATTCTTTCCACTACATAGAACATTTGAAAGAAACTTCCATTTTTTGGTGAGAGTGATCAAAAGCAGCTAAATTAACATGGACTTGTTTATTTATATTTTATGTACAACTCTGTATTTTGGGGGGTTGCCAATTAAGACACATAAAACAAAATTGTAAAGCAATTACAAACACTACAGTTGCCAGAGAAGATAAAGCCTTTTTCAACAAAAGCATTATAAAAGAGGTGCATGTATAGCAACTGAATGTATACAATGATGGAGACAAAGAAGGTTCTCTCATAGATCCCCATTTCTTTAACTTTTGAGGGTGGTGGCGCTGCCAAGAGGAACTCTCTATATAATTTTTCAGTCACCATTAGTCTCAAATGCTACTGCTACTTTGGCATCTTTGTTTTTGCATCCTAAGTAGGGATGTGCAAGAATATTTGTAACATTCGTTATTTATACAAATTTGGATATCTGTACATGAATCAACTGTTACAATATTCATATGCTAACAGTCATACGTATACGAATATTTCCGGACATTCGTACAAATAGTTCGGACATTTGTTAGATTGGGGGTGTGGGTTCAGATTGCATTTGACATGGATCGACAGCGGATTAAAAGTGGATTCAGGTTGGACTTGACATTTTCAGTGTGTATATGTTATGGATATGTATCCATTCGTATCAGATATATAATAATTCATATAGGATACATATTCATTCATATCGGGTATGTATCGAACATTCGTACGAATATGTACAAGGAGATTCGTATCAAATAGAATTTTACCACATTTGAATGTGATCTATTCGTATGAATAAGGATTTTCAAACATTCAATTGAATGTCAAAAATGCATTCATGCACACCCCTAATCCTAAGTTATTTGTGACAGAAATTCAGCCTTGAACACATCTATATGACGACAGGAAAGCCAAATTTCTTCAGTTACTCTACCTATTTGCATTCTAGGCATTTGCAATACTGACCTGCCCTAAAGAAGTGTGATTTCTTTGAACTGAGGTTGGCATCTGGTGACTATATGGACTCACTTTGCTTGGAGAAGATTGAGAACTACCGTAGTTTCTCATTACCTATTTCCAGGGGAAGCAGGAGATTGAACCTGAGATCCTCTGCCTTCCAGACAGTTGGTGCACTACTGAGTTTGGGGTACTTTAAAGGAATTCTGTAATTATTTTGCAAGGTCCTCCCCACTCCCATTTTATTCTAACAACCATATTATGGGTAGGTTAGGCTGAGAATGAATTATTAGTCCAAAATCATCCAAATATATTTCCTAATAGAGCAGGAATTTTAATCCTCATCTTCCTTATCCCAGTCTAACATATTGGCTCTCCAATAAGGTGGAGTGCCAGAAATATGTTTAAAATAAACATAAAGGAACACATAATTCCAATTACTCACTTTCTTAGGTCACTCTGACAAGTTCAAATAGTCAATCAGGGAAAGGACCTATTTTACCATAGCTGCCTTCAGCAGCAACCAGCTTACATTTTAACTTATATTAACCCCCTCGTATTGTTTTGATTTGTTGGCTACCTTGTAAGAACAAAAGCTGAGACCCATTATCAACCTCCAAGCATATACAAGAAAATCACTGAGATACAATCTAAATCAGAAGCAAATCGGGAAGTTTTATTCATGCCTATGATATATCCATTAGTATATACAGATTAACTGGCACTATTCACACACAATGGAGCTTTTTAATACACTATTACGAGTGTAAAGAAAAGCAATAACAGAGACTGCAGAAATATAAAATATTCAGAGAGCCAGTCCCTCCAAACACTTGGAACACTAGAATTAATGAACTACTTCTGGCAGCCCTACAGAGATTTAATACTGAGGATCTACTAGTATATAGCCCAACTGTTCTGTGAAATAAAAACGGTTGCGTTCACATCTGCATTTTAATCCAGCTTCTGTTTATCTTAAGAGAGAACCCATCAGCAAAATGACTAGTCATTTTCTTTCCACATTATCTCACTCAAAAGGTGGATTTTCCAAGGTAGATAATGGGGTTTTTTCCTCTGTCACTAGAAGTACCCATTAAGTACCCATTTATGGGTACTTCTAGTGACAGTGGAAAAAACCCAATAACAGCTTGTCATTCTGCTGATGGGTTCTCTCACTCTGAAAGTGGACTGAAGGTGGATTAAAACGTAAGTGTGAATGCAGCCATTTGCAGCCCCAAAAATTTTCACTTAATGTTAAGGTTAAATGAAGGCGAAAGAAAAGCTAAATAAACTGAGAGGAGAGGAGTTGGCTCTTCTACCCCGCCTTTCTCCCCCATTTAAGGGGACTCAAAGCGGCTGACAAAGCTTCTGTTCTTCCCACACCAGACACCCTGTGAGGTGGGTGGGGCTGTGAGAGCTCATAAGAGAGCTGTGACTAGCCCAAGGGCACCCAGCTGGCTTTGTGGGGGAGGGCAGAATCAAACCTAGCGTTCCCAGATAAGAGTCCGGCTCCCTAACCACTAGACCAAACACACACACACACTCAACACCCACGTAAGCGGGAACAACCTTATAGGCGAGGAGCAAAGCCGTGGAAGCTTTTCTCGGCAAACTCTTGGGCCCAGCAGAGACCCAGCCCGCTCCCATCCTCGCCCGGAAAACATGAGCTGCCGCCGAGCCCCCTCACAAGCGCGGAAAGACCTTACAAAAACAAGCCCCCCCCCCGCCCCGCAGCCAGTCCAGTCCAGTCCCTCCTGCTGCCACTCGGACGCACGCACCGCCAGCCGCCCCCGGGGGACGATGAGGACGACGAACACGACGACCCTCCCCTCCCCTGCCCCCCGCCTCCCCTCCCCCCCGGAACGCCCGTTGGGTCCAACCGCCCGAGCGCGAGAGCGTGTCTTTGCGCGCGCGCGCGGCGGGGGGGAGGGGGCTCGAGGTGAGGTGGGTTCCTCCTTCCCCAACCGCCTCAGCTCAGCAGCCTCTTCAGGAAGAGCGAAGCGAAGGAGCTTCCCGCTGCCTCACCACAGTGCCTGTCGGGTGGGGCAGGCCTTACAAGGAGCGGCCACACAGTGCCAGATTTCACTCCGCTTCGCTTCCGTGTTTCTGGCCCTCTCTCCCCACCCCCCCAAAAAAGATCGGCGGCTTCCCCCCCTTCCCCCAGCGCGCTACCTGAGCGACTCCCGTGTGCCTCTCCCCGGCGCTGCTTCCTTAGCCTGCCTTCTACGGGCCCAAGAAAAAAAAAAAACTCCAGCAGGCAGCGACGCCTGAGAACGGAAACCGGCGGGGCGGGTCCAGGCCGATGCGCGTCCACGCTCTCATACAGAATGCTACGTGCGCGTGCCCGCCCCTCCACGTCCCGGCAGCCAATCCGGGGCGCGCGGCGCAGAGGCTGCCGGGAAGAGGCGCTATAAAAAGCCGCAGTCTATTTGTGTGACTGTGACTGACCGGGCTTTAGCTTTCTCGGGAGCAGCAGCAACGGCGGCGGCGGCGGCGGCGGCGGCGGCGGCGGCGGCGGCTCCATCTCCTCTCAGGGAGGTGGGTGTGGATGCCGTTCGGGCACAGGCATGTTGGCGTGGCTTGGAGGTAAAGGAGGCGCCCTGGCTGTTTTGCCTGCCTCTCCATAGGCTGTTTTCGGGAAGACACGGGCACCTGCCTTGATTTGTCTGTCTGGACGAAAAAATCGCTGAGTGGACCTTCCCGTCACGATCTGTTGACACTTTTTTTTAATGGCTACCGTCGTCTTCACTAAGGAGCAGGGAGAATGGGTCTGCGTGCATCAGCGTATTTAAACAGCCACCAGTTATTTTTAAAATTATTTTTATATATAAGAGGGATACAGCAGCAAGAAACAATCAAGAACAAAAACATTAACAAAAGGACAGAAGACCACTAATGTGTCTTGATGCGAAATCTGCCAATGATTAATCCAAGGGGAAAATTTTTAATTCAGTACTGCTTTCTGGCTAGTCAGGTCTAAAAACAAAGATTCATTTCTCCAAAGATGATCTTTGAAGAGTTGCCAACAAAAGCCCTGTGCCAGCTTACCAAGAATAAAAATAAAGTTCTCTGAATCAGGCTGTGGTTTTTTTATTCAGCAAAATTGAAATATACAAGTCTCAATAAAATAATATGTAACAATCAAACAAGATAATAGAAACATCAAAATTATAACTTTCATACTATGAAATATGCAGTAACTCTTGCAGATAGGGCCTACAGCAGCGGTTCTCAACCTTTCTAATGCCATGACCCCTTAATGCAGTTCCTCATGTTGTGGAGACCTCCAACCACAGGGGAAGGGCAGCTGGGAGGGGTGGTGGTGGGAGACTCGTCACAACCCCTCTGAAAGGGTAGTTTGACCCCCAAAGGGGTTGTGACCCACAGGTTGAGAACCGTTGGCCTACAGCTTTAAGCACCTAAGTGATGTGTATGGATGTTCTTTCAAGATGCTAATTATGTGTTTCTTCTGAGATTTACACTCATTGTTACTATTAGAAAACAGTTAATGGCATGAGAAGTCACTGGTGACAAAAGTTTCATCAGGGCCTTTGTTGACTAGGGCAGAGTGGATAGGGAGTGGCACCAGTTCTGACAATAGCAGTGGACTAGCTCTGAAGCCATTGCATTAAAGGAGATATTTGAGTGAACTGGGGAGATCCCTACTGTGTTTTTCAAAGAAAGAACTTTGAACTGCATAGCTCTGCCACCAGGTAGAACGTGTGTATATAAGTGGGGAAAGCAGGACGCTTCTAAGGCCATTTACTGGGATTCGAGAGCAGGAGAAGGTTTGTCCTTGTCTCTGCTTGAGATGCCCATGAGCATTTGGTGGGCCACCGTGTGCGACGGGATGCTGGACTAGATGGGCTGTGGCCTGATCCAGCAGGGGTTCTCTTATGTTCTCTGAACTTAGGTATTCTCTCAGTTTCACTTATGGCCTGATGATGTGAACAAATTGCTTGCGAGAGTCTATGGCACCACATGTCACCTATAGACCATTGTCCATTGTGGCTTCTTAAGAGCAAATTGTGGAGGTTTGGTTGGTGGGATCCATCAAGTATTATCCATCATCAAGTGGGAATGCCTCATTGGAAGAAAAGGAGTTTCAACCTGTACTTAAAGAGATGGTGGTCTTATCTGCTGCTTAAGAGGAACATTCTGGACCTGGAAGTACTTTCTGTTATAACTGTCATCCAGTGACCAATCTTCTGTTTGGGAACAAGGTTCTCATAAAAGTGGTAGCAACACAATTCTAGTAGGTGTGCTTGGAAGAAGTATAATATCTAAGCAATTTTAAACTGGCTTTAGACCTGTTCATGATACTGAAATCACCTGAGTCTCCCTGACCTTTGGCAAGAGAGAGACTTTATGGACTTACTTTAACTGGATTGCACCAGCAAGATTGGGTCAAGCAGGAGCAGTCCAGGGGTTGAAGGAAGGCTAGTATACCAGAACAAGGCTATCTGCATTTGGGTGGCTATTCCAGTATAGCCCCTACACCAGCTCCAAAGATCAAGCAATCTTTGAAGCCAGCCTTTACAATCCTCTTGGAACCTCCAGGAGACACATTTTGGTGATGCAATATGGTGTGCTGCTGAAATGGATCCCCATGCTAAAGCAGAATACAGAGGCATGTGCCCTTCCATATACCCTGTGTTCTGTTTTATTGCCTAGAATAACACTGATAGACTTTTAGAAAAGTCTGCTTCTATCCCAGACTAGGTTGCCATTTTGGGCTGCCTAGTTCAGTATATTCTCTGTCCAATGTGGACAGAGTCTACTATTTTAATCTTTCTGATACCACACCAGTGTGCAGAAGGAAGGGTCTTACACCCTTTGCTGTACTGCTTTGGTTGTAAATGTGGAAAGGCCCAGGAAGAATGTAATCCAGTTGGAATTCCTTGAAGCTCTCAGCAGCTATGAATACTGTTGACCATCACACCCTCTTGGAATAACTTCATGATGTAAGAACTGGGGCATGTTATTTCAAGGTTCTGATCCAGTATTTTTGTTAGATTCCAGATAGGCCATTCTCATCTTGGAAACACCTGTATGAAGCCACTAAGAATGGTCATCAAAAGATGTGGAGTGAGATCCCACCAATATGCTGATGACATCCATCCAGCTATATTTGTGACCTATTTGAGTTAGGAGGGGTGGTCCTGGAACAGCCTGGAGGCAGTAGAGGACTGGATACAATCCAGTAGGTTTGAAGCTTAGTTTAAGGTAGAGTTGCTGGGTGTCTTGGGTTCAAAGTAGTGGGGAGGTATCTTCTCCTGGTCAGGATTTCACTCTCTGGTAAGAATAGGTATGTAGCTTACATGTACTCCTGAATGCATCTCTGTCTGCTTCCACGCTCCTCCACTCTATCCCAGAGCAGGATGCTCTGTTCACCAGAATTGTACACAACTTTCCACATCTGGCCTCACTATTGATTTATAAAGTAGTGCATTGATGCTTGCAGATTTAGTGTCCAGCCCCTTTATAATTATTCCTAGCACTGAATTTGTTTTAAGTGTTTAAATGACAAAGTAGGATCTAAAGTCATCCTGATATTTTGATATTGCAGTGTTCTAACTGGGTGGTTCTCCATCTCTCCATGTCACTTATAATTTCCTTGATGCTTCCTCGTTTCTTAGATGGAAGGCACAATTCCGAGATTTCAGAGAAGTAGGCCACTGTTGACTTTGGTCTAGCGATTAGGGAGCCGGACTCTTATCTGGGAATACCAGATTTGATTTTGCACTTCCCCATGAAGCCAGCTGGGCTAGTCACAGCTCTCTTCTGAGCTCTCACAGCCCAACCTACCTCACAGGGGCTTGTGGGGAGAATAGAAAGCTTTGTTAGCCACTTTGAGTCGCCTTAAATGGCTGAGAAAATGTAGGGTTGAAAAGCCAACTCTTCTTCTTCTTCATCAATTCAAATGCTTCAGTCAGCCTGTTCTTCCACCATTTCAAAGGTATTTTCTTGATTAGCAAATGCTAAGTTATCAGCATAGGCAAAGCTCCTGGTACCTTCCCAGAGCTGTTGGTCATTTGTGTAAATATTAAATAGCATAGGAGCTACAGTGCTCCCCTGGAGTAGCCAATGGGTGTTTTTCCACTGTCACTAAAAGTACCCATCAAGTACCCATTAATGGGTATGAAATGGCATTTTTGTACCCATTAATGGGTACGAAATGGCATTTTTGTACCCATTAATGGGTACTTAATGGGTACTTCTAGTGACAGTGGAAAAACACCCAATAACTCATCTCTCTCTGAAAGTCAGTAAAAAACTTGCAATTATGGAGTAGGCAACTATTATATTTGTGAATTTAAAATATCCAGTGAATTTGCAGACTTTCTTCTATGAAATCTATAAATCCACTTCTATGATTTTTCTTCATTTTAATCCTTTGTTGGATTAAGATTTAAAATCAGTGAAGTACAGCTCTTATCTGCTCTGGAGCTGGTTTGCTGCAGTATTAGAAATGATTCCACAACTTGGGGTAGTCTATTGAGGGCCATCCGATCAAAAGTATTAAATTTTAAATCATTTTGAAGTCTGCAAGAAGCTTTTGGATCAAAGCACTTTATTTGGTCAGTAATTCTACCCAAGCACGTGTTTTTACGTGTATTTTAGGGGGAAAGTACGAATCTTCCATACAAAGAACATATCTGCTGTTACAAGTTTGGCAGCATTGAATCAGTTGTCCATCTTCTGTTATATAATTTGTTCTGTAGGGAATCTGGTCTTTCACTAAGAAAATCTCCTGGTAGATCAGGTAAACTTTGCCGCTCATTTCATCTGACTGACCTTTAATATTCAAGCCACTTTGAAGATGGATTCTGTTCCTGTTCCTTGTTGCCTTCTTTTCTCCTTCTTTCAGAGTAGCTTTTTTGGGTCTTGACATTTATTAAGACTGAAAGAAGCGTAATTCTTTCCATATTTGCTCTACAGAGTATACCAATGCAATTGTCTATGCAGTTCCTTTTCATTTTGGCTTATTTATTTGAAATATTTTTATATTTCATTCCATCCTAAAGTCTAAAAGTGGTTAAAATTAAAAACAGACAAAAACAATCTGTGCACATAAAACCATAATTAAATACAGTGCAAGGAATTGGGAAGTATAAAAATACTGTGAGGATCCATGCCTGAGGTCTGTATTCTGTGTCATGATACTGAAGTGGCAAAAAGGGTCTGAATTCATTACCATGATAATTGACCTTTTGCAGACTGTGCCTAAGGCCATATTCACATCATGACATAATAGTCTGTTTCAGTGGACAATGGGGCCTCAGGGTATTTTGGTTTGATCATGCTTCAGTGTGGACTCACTTTGTCTCTTTTTGTTCACACTTTTCACTTTCCCTGGCCTCAGTCTGCTGACAGTGAACTTTTTCCTTTCTGCCCCTCCCAACCTTCCCTCCCCTATGTTACCAGTGATTGGAGGCACTCCCACCAGTCAAAATTTGGCTTTTCAGGGGAGGGGAAGGCCACCACGCTCTGTCCCTCCCTTCCCCTCCTCCTTCTTTCTTTCTCTCTCTCTCTCTCTCTCTCTTTTTTTTTGTTATAACTGAATTCTGCACATTGTTAGGCAGGGAGGGGCATGATGACATGAATTCCCTGAACAGGAAACTAGGACGTGCCCTTTGGTGCATAATTCAGTACTGAGGTTGTAATGGATTAGCCATTTGGGGGTTGGGTAGGATAGAATAAGACCATACTTGGAGCATAGACATGTAGCTAATAGGTTGATTTAGACACCTTGCCCCTTTTTCACCTCCTTTCCTTTTTTAAAAACTGAAAGTGTGCAAATTTGCACTTCTGCCTAGCTGGAGTTTATCAAGGGGCTTTGAGACAAGCGAGGTGGGAAGCAGCTTAGATTCTGCTTGCTGAGGAGCCCACCACTGGCATGGATGGCAGGATCTTGATGGTGTTGGAATTAAGCACACTTGCGCTCGAAGTGGCATTTCCCACTGTGCTACCTTGGGCTCACAGGGATTACCAAGCCTACAAAGAAGCTGAAAGGTCCTTCTAGGCAAGGTCTTTTGCAGATGCGTGAGTTTCCCCTGTGGCAGATGAGGTAGAACTCCAAAAGTATGCACTTCTGGCTTTTTTTTAAAAAAAAAGGGAGGCAAGATGGGAAAAGGTGTCAAAAAGAAACCTGCTGGGTGCCTGTTTATGCAGCAAGTACAATTTTATTCTATCCCACCCCTCAAATGGCAGTGCCATACGCCGGTCAAGAACACCTACAAGGTCAGGCACTGACCGAGAGGAAAGGGAAACTCTCCCTTTGGTCTAGTGGTTAGGGAGGTGGACTCTTATCTGGGAATACTAGTCTTTATTTTACCCTCCTCCACAAAGCCAGTGGAGTGACCTTGGGCTAGTCACAGCTCTCTTCTGAGCTCTCA
>MTQE01000401.1:22690278-22716708 GCA_014337955.1 Aspidoscelis marmoratus
TTTTTTTTAATTAATGTTATTTCGTGTACAGCGCTGAGTACATGAACAGTTGAGCAGTGAAACCACAGGATGTCTGCAGAGGGGCAATGCAAGTGCAGTTAGTGTTGCATCATGCCATCACCGCAGCAGAGGTGTCCTGCAGGCATGTCGCCGCCATTGCTTTGCTCCCATGATCCCTGCTGTAATGGTGGCAGTTCACACCTTGCCAGTGCTTAGGGAAGTGCTGGTGAGATTAGGGATAGACTGGGTGTCCCGATGTGCAGAGACTGGAAGTATCCTTCATCTTTGCTTCCTAGGGAAGCAAAGATGCAAAATCACCCTGTGTCTTTCCCTCTTAACAGCTATAGTTAAGATTCATTGCTTATTCTAATCAACCAAAGCTATCTTGTGATCTATATGTTTTCAGTGAAATAAAATAAGCCTTCTTTCCAAAGTTTAATTGCTCATTACCTTGAATGCAAAGAACCCCAGCAGAGGCTGGAAGACGGCAGGTAAATCATTGTAGATAATTGAGTGTGTGGTACGTGACTGCATGGTGACTGGTGTGCGGGTAAAGTTGGCAGATAGCATGCACAATATATAGAGGCTTCTAAATTCGTGCTGGGTAGGAGACAGCAATCACCAATTCATGCCAGAGCCTGCAAAGTAGCTTCCTCCAAAATAGTACTTGTTCCATGTACAGGGCAAACTAGGCTGGCAGAGCAGAAAGATCACAATATGTTGGCGAGAGGGTGGTATGAGGAGAGCAAGTTAGACACTGGAGAACACTTTGAGGCAAGCCGGATCTTATACAGGAAGGATGAGCTTCCCTTGAAAGAAGGCAGGTCAAAGCTGCTGGGGTTAAAAATAAGTCATTGTGTGGGGCAGATGATGAAAAGGATTGTGTCTGTCCAGGAAAGGGAAAACTAGGCAACGAGAATGTACTCTCCTGTAATCAGTCCTCAAAGACAACAAAGGAAATAAGTCAAAAGGGTAGAAGAAGAGATGGCCTAGGTGCCAGGCTTTTGTGAACCAAGATGCTCAACTGGAATGCCTCATCTTAGAAGAAAATACAGATTCAGTTTTCATAACTGAAGCCTTATGGACTGATAAGAAAGGATGAAACATGGAATCTATACAAAGACAGGGAAGGGTGTATCGGAGATGTTTGTTAAAGAATTACCTTGATCCCCAAAGGTGCAAATCCTTTCACAAAATTGCTGTGAAGAGTACCATGTAAATAACTTAATACTGGGGATTAGGGATACGCATGAATATTCATTAGGTTTGCAATTTGTACGAATTTGTACAAATTCTAAGATATGCATTTGAATTGAATATTGGCTGCATTCGAAGACTGAAATGCAAAGTGAATGCTTTTGTGCATTTGTTCAAAGCTTCATTATATTTGGAGGTGCAACTGGCAGCAGGGATTCACAATGGATTCAATCTCTACCATATTCAAAGAGGCTCTATTTGCACAAATGCAAATTTCCTTCACATTTGCTTCAACGCAAAGTTAAACAAACAGGAAAAAATGTTTTGCACACCTCTGCTGGGGATGTACTATCAAGCCTCAAACCAAAGTATTCAGAGACAGCTTGAGATGGAGGAGGAAATCATACAGGCATCCCAAAGAGGAAGTCTTATAGTAATGGCAGACTTCTGTTATTTCACATATTAACTGGGTTAATATTTGCACAAAGCATGATGGGAGAATTCTCACATACCATCAATGACTATAGCTAGAGCAGTTGGATATAGAACTGGCAAGGGAAGACATGACCTTGACTTCATCTTAAGGAGCACTTGAGAGTTGGCGAGAGAAGTTGGCAGAGTTGTCAAACTGACTAGGAATAGTGATAATAAAATCAAAATTGGAAATTGGAAAGCAAGCCCAACATAGTCAAAAAAGGAACTTTTCAAAATTAAGAAGCAATGAAAGTAGACACTAAAGGAAAGTTGAGAAGGTAGACCATCTTCTAATATCTTTCTAGTTTCTTAGCATGTTTCTCTGCTGCTAAAAGTTAAGAATTAAGGCCTGAAGCATTGTGGGATTTCCTCCTGGTCCAGCAGCCATTTCCCCACTTTTCTTTTGGAAGACAGGAAGGTGCTTGCTGTGTCTTGTTTTAAAAAAACGACTTCAGAGTGTGGCTTTATGGATTTTGAATATGTTATCTTTCTGAGCCAGTTTGGTCTAGGGATTAGGGAGCTGGACTCGTATCTGGGAATTCTGGGTTCGATTCCGCTCTCCTCCACGAAGCCAGCTGGGCGACCTTGGGCTAGTCACAGCTCTCTTCTGAGCTCTCACAGCCCCACCTACCTCACAGGGTGTCTGTTGTGAGGAGATCAGAAAGCTTTGTCAGCTGCTTTGAGTCCTCTTAAATGGGTGAGAAAAGTGGGGTAGAAAAGCCAATTCTTCTTCTTCCTAAAGTCTCTTTCCTGACACTAGAGAAAATTAAGTTGGCTGATCAGCTTTTTGGTTTGCTCCCACCTGTGAAGGTTCTGAATTTTGAAGTTCCTACCTTAAGGGAATGTTGTGGTTCCTCCATATTTCAGGTGAACATTTGTGCCTATATATCATCTTAGCACAAGGGTTACAGTTCTTAAAACTGTGCAATAGCTGCAATTTAAATTGAATCAATGAAGAGTTCAAAGTACAAGTTATGATAATTATTCATTTATTGTTCTGGACAGATATGCCACAATTAGACTTGTTATATAGTCTTAAGGCAGACATGGTAAGCAACATATGAAGTATCCATATTCCATAAGATTCACAAGACCAGTTTAACACTGCATGACAAACTGCCTTCTCTCAGAATATTTTGACACAAGGAGGAAACTGTTCACTTACTTCAGACAAACAATTTCTCTTTACCTAGAGAAAATTCATGGAAATATTAGACTTTAAAATGTGACTTGTATCCCAAAGCTGAAGGAAAGAAACATGAGTAACTACGAATTATGCAGAACTGCTCTGTTCTTTCCAAAGTTTATTGAATTTCCCTTTTCTCTTAGGAAATACTAGATCTAACTCTGAAATCTCTCTCTCTCTCCATAATCTGTGCAGGGCATAAATTATTCTTACGGCTGCACAGTTTAAATTATTCCTATAGTTTAAATAGGAGAGGTAATGTCAGGGACAAAAATCAAATGGAAGATTCAAACCAAGCAATGTGACTCAAACGTGTTTAAATACACAATTCACTTGCCGTCTCCAGCTGCAAAAGATGACAAGTGAATATCAGTTTTGAGGATGTTTTTTTCTTCTTCAATGGACTTGTGTAGTGGTGGACAATAAAGCATTTCACAAAGATGGTACATGAGGGGTATGGGTCCAACTGGAAGCCTCCCTTTGATCTTTCAAGCCGTTTTTTTACACCACAGTAGATCAAAATCCAGTTTGGGGATTTGAATGAGAAGCTCTCAAATGGAGCCTTGTCCTTCCCTCTTACCACCTGCAGACTGCCATTGGGCGTGAATTTAGTCTGGAACCCCTAACCTTGTAAGATTGGCACTTACTGGATCAGCAAGAAATATGCCTGTATTTAGGCTCAGAAACAGCTGACCATGGAAAGAAGCGGGGAGGCTGCTGCTACCGACGGAGAGGGACGGTGAACCAGGCAATGAACTGGCAGAAGCAGAAGTGGCACCGGCAGCAGCAAGAAAAAAAAGAAAAAGAAACAGCTGACCATATCTTCTTCACCACCATAACATCAAACAATGCAGCTTGTTATGATAGTAATGCAAACCAGATCCAGACCACTTGAGATTAAGGAGAGCTGGTGCCCCAACAGGTGCAACTGTCAGCGGAGAGGATCAACTAGCTAGCAGATCTAAACGAGTTTCCTGGCAAAATAGGTTTCCTCCTATTAGATCAGTTGTACAAGCTCTTGTGTTAAGAAGCCAACATGTCCATAAGTTTTCTTCAGTGATGAGAAACGCTTCCTAAAGAATTCATAATTAAGAGTCCCTCTTTGAGTTGATCCTGTAGCCAAAACTGTACCCAGGTGCTCCATGCTTTACTAGGATTAGATACACAATCCAAGTCCAAGGACCAGTAACAAAAACTAAATATATTCTGGATCTTCTATCTTCTGTCCCCCAAAGTCTGGAAACAGAACTAAGATTGGCCCTTTATTTCAGTCTGCAAAACAAAGCGAGATGTGCACAAACCAGAAGTGTAGCAATCCTCTGACCAGGTATTTGCACTGGCTCACTGAGGTCACCATGTCATCAATTGGCTGTACAAAATCATCCCAGATAATCACTACATATCTGTGATTACTTAAAGAAGTTGTCTAACTTTGCCTGGCTGATGCCAGCAGTTGTCACTGTTTGCTTCGAAGTATTTCTTTTCTTGCTTTTTACAGGCAGAGGACGAATTTCTCCTGGTATGCTCTGAAATAAGAAAAGTCAAGGAAAATGATGGCCTAGTGTAGGAGCTGAAAGAAAAGCTTTAAATTTCCAAGTCTGTTTCACATTTGCTCTGCCTTCCACTATCTTTGTGATGGATTCTTAGAGACATTTTTGGTCTGTTTTGTCTGACAGGTCTTATGATGAGAAAAGAACCACTGAAGCTAGAGGGGACGGGGGAAGGTTAGGAGGCAAAAATGTTAAGATTTTTATCTTCACTGCAGGAAGAAAATAAAACACAGATACAGAAGACAAGCTGCTGCTGCATGTTTAGATGGAACTTGGTAAGGGCTCCAAACAAATTTGTTGAATTTTTAAAGTGCTTTTAATGTGTATTCTGTTTTTAATCTGTTGTTTTAACAGTTGCTACCCGCCCAGAGACCTTTGGGGATGGGGTGGGATAGAAATTTAAATAAATAATAAAGTCCTATGGCAAACACTACTGGGCTTGCACAGTTTCTAGTATGAGCTCTAAAAACCTCCTGGTGATAATCAGCAGAGGAAGGTCTCCTTGCAATATGAAAGCCAGCATAGTTCATAATGGCCTATTTCCCAATTTCATATCTAGGCAGTCAGTGTATTTGAGCCTTGCATGTTACCACTTGTGGCTCTTCTTAATTTTGTTTAATGCAGAATAGCCTTTAATGGCCTCATCCTATTTAGGGACCTATAATTTTCCCCTCAGAGCATTTTCTACTGCCATTATATGCACCCTTTCCCTAAGCCAGTGATGGCCAACCTTTTGAGCTCTGTGTTTCAAAATTTGCAAGAAAACCTAGCTTAACTCAGGTGCTGTGTCACATCTAGAAATATCCATAATTCTGTGATATTTGTAGCTCTAGTAAAAAAGTTTTATTTTTGATATATGTATTTTATTAAAAGCAAAAACAAATAATTCTTTACATTAGTGACTTTTGTTGCTGAATTTCGTTTGCTAAATCTTCAACTGAAAGTTGGTATTTCGCACACTTCAAGAACAAGCAAGCACTACACGCCCAGGTGCCAGGGTGACCAGGTGTGTCACCCAAAAGGGCTTGGCGTGTCACCTGTGACACGCGTGTCATAGGTTAGCCATCACTGCCCTAAGCCCTTCCTGTCAAGCACAATGAGAATTACTTCCAAGTGAACTTGTGTATCCTCGTTCACTAACAGGGTCTTCAAAGGGAAGCACTTTGTTCCATTTCTCTGTACTGTCTGTCAACAAAATTTGAATATTCAGTCTACTGAAGTGTATAGGCCAAATGCAGTTTAAATGTCATTGTCACCTCTCCCCCATTTAAAAGGAACAATATATAGCAAGAGTTCTGTTTTAAATGCATTTGGTTTGCATGGCCTCGATATAAACTTTATAAACTTTAGATCTTGTTTCAGTATTAAGTGGCGTTGAGCATTCCTGTTTTACTTTAACATATTTTTCCTAACAATTCGCTTAATGCGAGTTTTGATTTAAGTACCAGCTTGCTGGAAAGAAACGCTTACCTTAAATGGGACCTACTGTACATTAGGTATTTGTGGTGGATTGGGACCTCTGATCCAAACTGGCTTGGTCAATACAAATAACGACTTTGATCTCTGTAAAATATTTTCATGTAAATCAATTGAGGTATAATTTTTCACCCTCAGTTTTCCTGGGTTAAAGGACTACTGAACTCATTGTAATGCTTTTATAAGTAAACATGCATGAGATCAATCTAGGGTTCTCTCTGCCTTATTCCAGATAATATTTGGGAATAGGAAACTTTTGGTGCCAACTATGGCAGGTCTCACCCAGGGTTTGCTGTAGTCCACCCCAGCATGAGGATGGCAGGTCCCTAATCCAAGTTATAAACCAGAATAAGGCCCAGTGCTGAAAGGGCCTATTAATTACAGAGATAGGCAGGTAGCATGGGAAGATCAAGAGACCTTGGTTTTTTTTCTATATCTCACAATATTTTGTGGCATATTTCTATTGGCAGAATTTTTAAAGACAGGTTAAGACTTTCCACAGCAGCAATTTATTTGTTCACAACTCATTTAACATCTCACATATGCCTATGGATCCAAAAAGGTCAGGGGCCTCTGGACCACATATGTTCTTCTGAACTCCATCACGGCCAAACTGCTTCAGCAGCTCATAGTAACCATTCCTCTTTCCTTTACTGGGCAGAGTTTGACTGAATGCTGCCAGTAAGTAGATCACCACGCTAACACTGTTTCTCTGTGTTTGAGATGTTACCACAATGATGACTCCTGAAAGATTTAACATCTGCAGTTCAATTTGTTTAACATTTTGATGAAAATTTGTTAATTCTAAATGTTAGCAATTAACCTAAACAGGTTTTATGAAACACAACTAGGTATATTTACATAACTTAAACAGCACTTCTACAATATCCACAGTAGAAACAAACTCATAAACCGGATTGATTCACAAGGAAGAAGAGTTGGCTTTTCTACCCCACTTTTCTCACCCATTTAAGAGGACTCAAAGCGACTGACAAAGCTTTTCTATTCTTCTTCTCACAACAGAACACCTTGTGAGGTAGGTGGGGCCATGAGAGATCAGAAGAGAGCTCTAACTAGCCCAAGGTCACCCAGCTGGCTTCATGGGGGAGGGCGGAATCGAACCCGGTATTCCCAGATAAGAGTCCAGCTCCCTAACCACTAGACCAAACTGACTTCTGAATTCAGGAAGTTCTGAATCAATCTTGGTTCAGATTTCCTGAGACTGTTCTTACTTTCAAGAACTGTGCAATATTATCTTTAAAGACATAATTTCCCTAGAAATATTCCATTCCTCACTAACTGCAAGTAAAAACAACAACC
This sequence comes from Aspidoscelis marmoratus, assembly GCA_014337955.1. Taxonomy (NCBI): domain Eukaryota; kingdom Metazoa; phylum Chordata; class Lepidosauria; order Squamata; family Teiidae; genus Aspidoscelis; species Aspidoscelis marmoratus. The sequence goes on from MTQE01000401.1 coordinate 22,697,482, forward strand.
CACATTCATCAACAGCAAGAATTCAGATGCAAGATTTAGACTTAACATCAGGATAGCCTTTGCATGTAAAACAGTTCTTAAGAAAGGATACAGGTTGAATGAACTTGGTTCTGCCTCCAAAACCATCATACCCAATTCTTACCTAGAAGGGATAGAATTTTGTAGGTAAGCATGAGGAAGTGTTTTTGTTATAGAGAAGTTATTCTGGTAGAAATGAACAAAGATTTGAGAATATTTGTAATTGAAGAAATCAGGGCAAAATTCAAACTTCACTATTCTGAGGGCAGATAATCTGAATTATTTTACCTGGCTGTTTGGCAGCACTGTCGCCCTCTAACCTAGCCCTGTCAGCAAGTTTTTGTTTTCCCCTAACTATCATTGGTACTTCTGGTACTCTGACATAAAAGCATAATGGGTGAAGCAGGAAAAGCAGCACACATGGGACCACTGGAAATCATTGTTTTCCAATGGTAGTAGAAGGTAAGTAAAATCTGGATTCAGTAGACCCCATGTCAAGTCTGCTAAGGAGTAAGCTGCTGGGGTGGGAGGGATAAAATTGTCATAATGGAAGTAAAAAGTACAGGAAATGGCACTTAAGGTATTTTATAAAGGGTATAGAACCCTATCTCAGCTGTCATATATGATTCCAGGAATGTCACCACAATGCTGGCATGGGTGTGGGCATAGAAAGATGTATTTTCACCTCTGGTGGGAGTGCGATAGCATTAAAAGATTTTGGAGAGGTATTCAGAATTATATTAATAATATTTTAAATATAAATTTTAAATATAACGCCCCAAAACTAATAGCTGACAGAACAAATTATGTAAAAGAATTTGTAAAAATGTATATATACAAACAAGAGAAGAGTAACACCTGTCAAGATACAACTCCATATGTAGAATCTACAACATTTCTGTTAAGTCATTGGCTAACAAACATTTCTAGTTGTTCTGCTGAATTGTGTGGCCTGCACTTAGTTTGGTTTCTTCACTTTGTTGGTTCATTCTTTGTGTCTACATGCTGAAGGACTTGCATGGCTTGGTGATGTTATCTGCTGTGTTGGTAGGCAGAGGCCAGGAAGCAATTGGAATAGACAGTAGTGTAGATGTTGTGCGACGTTTTTACTAGATTTCTTAGAATTCTGTAAGCTTTTCTTTAGAGTTTTGTAAGTTTTTGTGAGTTTGAGAGTTTTTTTGTGTTTTGGTTGGTTCTTTGGGTTTTTTTTAGGGTGGTTGGAGGCTTTAGTGCGTGATTTCCAGGTGAAGGGCCAGTATACCAGCTCGCAGCTCCATTTACAAACAGACTGGCGCACTGGCCAGCTGCTGCATTAACACATGGACCGAGGAAGGTATAAGCTCTTGCCCTAGCCACCAAGGCCTGTGTTCCATGCATCTTGCAAAGAAGGGACTCCATTGTCTTCTCCACAAGGTCTCCTAAAAAAGCTTGATGCTCTTGGGGGACTAAAAAATTGAAAAGGAGACTTGAAAAGGAGACTTCATCAGAAGCACCTACGGAGGCATGACACTTCTTAAGGCTTGAAGGTGCCCATTTCCCCAGAGGTGGGAACTCCAGTTCTTGGTAAACCAGATCTGTGAAGCTTTTAAGGGCAGCACCACTCTTAGGGGCATAATGTGAAAAACAGCTCCCATATCTTGTTCCTGGAGGACAGTTTGGTAGGCTGCCTCCTTAACCCCACTTTAGAAAGGGGCCTAGAAAGCAAGGAGGGAAAGCCTTCTGAAATGAAAAGCCTGAGTGACTCTAAGGGGAAAGAGATGGGCGGGGGCTAGAACCAAATCCAATACTCATTGAAGGTGTCATAAGCCTGACATGTACTGTATTGGTATCTCCAGAGAATAATCTAGCTATCATAGGCATATCATAGGCCCAATAGGCATTTCCAGACTACTTATTAAAGCATTGGCTGTAGTTCTAAACACTCTAAACATTTTAATAACATCACAGTACATGACTACAAAGAGCTGCTATCTACTAATATTTTCACAAGCAGCTGAGGTAAGCATCACACCTTCCTATTGCCATGGCCACTAGGAAGCTAGGTAATTAAGCCAAATAACATTTTATTGCCAAGGAGAAAGAATGAGAAAATGGAAAAATTAGAAAAGTACGCTTTTTACCACATACATAAACAGAAGAAGAAAGTTTTCCCACATGCAGGACAAAAGAATCTAAATAAACTTAATTCCATTCAATTTCAGTACAAAATTGACCTGCAATTGTTGAACACAGTTACTCTGTACGCTACTGACAAAAGCAGGGCTGCAGAGAATTCGGGTTACCTGCAAAGAGTAAAGCAAGCACTGTTCCTTGCTGTGGCCCCCTAGTACAGATTTCCTTAGCCACATGTCTGTAAGGTCCATCTAATATTACCTTGCTGAAAACTCCTGGAGCTTGCCACCTGCCCCTTATCTTCTGCCCCCACCCCCACCCCCATGCTCGGTGAACCTCAGGAAGGTCCCAGTGAGGTAATGCAATACAGAGCTCACTAAATATGCTGAACAGGGAAATTAGACTGCTCTATGCACTTCACTGCAGTCATCTTAATGCGCTGCTGGTTCTAGGACTCCAAAACTCCATTTCGAGGCTATTTCATAGCCAGGCCCAATTGCACTTACTATTCCTGTGTTGTTCTGCGGGGGCGGCATGCTGGTCACAGGTGGGCGCTTGGACAGCACTGAATTTCTAATGAAAGCAGGTAGAAGATCTTCAATTAGCTCATCTTCTGTGTCATCTGAGCAGTTCTAAGGAATGTAAGAGGAATTAGGTGAAAAAAAAAGTGAATTTCCATTCCTTATTGCCTACCAGCATGCAATATGCCTATCAATGGTGTAGGAGAAAATGGCAGATTTTTAGAATGTAACTTTTCATTACTAAGAACAAGAAACAATTTGAAACCTTGAAAGTCCTGGCTTTAGTGCTAGTAGGTGGATCAGAGGAGAACATTATAAAAAAAACCCTAAGAAGTTCAGAACACAATGAATGAAACAGGCTACCAATGTAACAAGCAGGACTTACTGATGGGATTTAATGTTTCTAGGGTTAGAATCAACTATCTTCTAAAACTGTCTATTACAAGAATTCTAAAGAGGTTGCAAATAATACCCAGATTATCAGTTACTGTACCTCCATTGATTCTTTCAGAACTCTTGATAAATTTGTCACCGGTGCCCTGTGAAACAAATCACATTCTACAAATTAGGAAACTGTTTGGAAATATCTGGCATTAATTAGTTTCTGAAAAATCTTTATTATCAACTCAGTGGTCCAGATTCTAGGTCACTGTCTATATGTGTGTTACTTGTAGAGAAATAAGGAAAGCGTGGACTATTCAGGATTTGGTTAATTTTAAAACAATGCTTGGTTTTACCTCTGCCTGCTTCTCATGGTTTTCTAATGTTTGGATTCCCCCTTCAGGTTTCTCAATGAGTACTCCCAACCTCCATTTTTTTTTAAAAAAATCAGGGATTAATTTACTTGGTTTTGGCTTTACACAACCATTTTGAAGAACTGAAGCCCTGTGCAAATTGAGCTTCACTCTTAATATGCAGAGAAAAAAAGCCTTTATTCATTGTTTCTGGTATACTACTAAAAGAGACAAAGCACTTGTTAGAATAATACAAATTAAGAATGCTAATTTAGCATATCAAATCTGCCAAGTATAGTTTGTGTGATGCAAGTTACACCATTTGGATTTATCCCTCTTTATCCTTCAACTCTCTTGCCCTTCTAGATAGATGGTCTCCTTGCAAGCTAGGAATTCTCCTTTTAAAGTTTACTGTGTAGCTTCTAGTAACTAAGACCTTTTATAAATAAGTTTGTTTTGATGGTAGTTGATAGTATCAGCAACTTTGTTGGAAGGTGAAGTCTTCTTTTACCCAGAGAATTGAGAGTGTATTTGCAATTCTGTTTTGCAGTGATTAAACATTTCTAACTAAAACATTTCATTCTAAAGTAATCAACAGAAAATATAAAATGGACTAAGAAATGTCTACATTATGTAGCAGCGAGAATACCAGGCAGAGGAAGAGCAAATAAAAAAGGAATATAACTTACGATTTTTTGTCCAGTTTAATTTTTTTGGCAGGTGCAAGATATGCCCTGTAAGGTGGATGTTTTGGTGTTTCTACATCAAAGGTACTATTCAAGTCAATCTCGTCGCTGTGGGAAGGCCGATGGAGCTTTGGGTTTAGCAATTCTACTGGAGCAGGGCTGTAAGGCCAAAGTACACAAGTATCACAACACAGAATTAGACAGCTGCAGTTTGAAGCCCATTCTGTACAGCTTATATGCTGGTTTCAGTTTGACACTGATGGGTGATGGCAAGAAATGGACTTATAAGGTGGATAAGTAGAAATAAATTCAGAGCCTTCCATCATCCGGCAACGTTAAGAATAGCTGTCCACCAGAAGCCCAAGATCTCTTTACTGGTCTGTGAGAGTAAGCTCAGTTCCTATTAGTTTGTAGGCATAAGTGGGGTTCGTTGCCCCAATGTGCATTACTCAGATTGAAGTAGGACAGAGGGTTATATTTTAAGTGTTTTAAAGAATACTTTATATATTTTATGTTTCCATTATTGTGACATGCCCTGGGACCTTTTGGCAAAGGGATATAAATTCTTAAATAAATAAAAGATAAATAAATTTGCCACTTTTTTGGCCACTTATCCAATGCCAAGAGATCCCTCTGTAGCTCTTTGCAATCTCTTTCAGTTTTTACTACCCTGAACAAATTAGTGTCATCAGCAAACTGTGCTGTCTCACTGATTACCCTGCTTGTAGATCATTTATGAATAACTTAAAAAGCACATGTTCCAATTCTGAACCTTAGGGGTCCCCTCTATTCAGCTCTCTCTGTATTTATTATTACTCTTTGCTTCCTATCCTTTAGCCTGTAACCGATCTGAGACAGGACCTGCTATTCTTGTCCTCTTATTCGATGACTGATGAGTTTTTAGGAGCCTTTGATGAGTAACTTTGTCAAAAGTCTTCTGAATAGTCCGTAGACTTTATCCATGTCACCTATATCCATGTGTTTATAACACTCTCAAAGAATTCTGATTAGTAAGGCATGATTTATAAGCCATGCTGATTTTCTTACAACAATGCTTGCTCCTCTATATGCATACTAATTTTATTCTTAATTATGGGGTGTTTTTCCACTGAGCACTAGAGTATCCATTAAGGATCCATTAAGGGTCCTTAACGGGTACACTAGTGCTAGTGGGAAAACACCCATGGTTTCCATCACTTTACCTGGAACTGATGTCAAGCTGATTTGTCTGATTTTCCTGAATCACCCCTGGATACTTCAGTGAAGATTGGTGTTATGTTTGCTACTCTCCAGCCTTTGGGCACAGAGCCTGACCTTAGGGATATGTTACATATTTTGGCTAGAAGATCGGCAATTTCACATTTGATTTCACAATTTCACATTTCACACTTGGATGAATGCCATCTGGTCCTGGTTATTTGCTAGCATTTAATTAATTAAGCAAGGATCTCCTCCCTGGTTTCCTCTATCCAGTTTAATTCTTTAGACTACCTCCTCAAAAAGATTGGCTTAGCTGCTTTTGATGGATTGAAAGTATAAATTAATAAAAAATAGTATCAGGCTACTTGGGGAATAAATATCCTAGCATTAACATCCTGAGTCAGCTACAAGATTCCTTATACAAGTAAATATCATTTCCTATACCATTGTCCCTTATCTTTCAAGAGAGTTTGGTCCTATCAAAATTATGTGTATATCAAAACTAGAAAACAGAATTTTCTGGTTCCTCCTTAACCAACCCTTTTCCCCAAAGTATCTATCTCAAGCACTCACCTAGCTGGATAAATAAAAGGTATCTTATATTTCTAGACAATTTATCTGTTACTTCATGTTGTTGTTCTATTCCTGCTATTGTGAAAGAGGGCCAGTGAAAGAAAGCTCGAAAGATCATAGAAGTTTGGATTAGATTTACTGCCAGTTAATTATTAGTAGCAGTTATACACTGGACTGATAATGTCTCCAACAAAAAACAAACTCTTCATATCACTATATTACACACCAGCAAGCTCACACTCTGTATCCAACTTCTGGTTGTTTTCAAATTAAACAGCCAGGGACTCATTTGCTCCCAATTTTTAAAAATTGTCTCCAGTGAGGGGAAGTAAGCTGAGCTTCCTCATCTGAAGCTTCCTTAGGCAAGTCTGACTGCTGGGCCCAAGAGGGTTGCTCCCCCTAAGTCAGCTGAGGGTCTTAAGAACTAATTGAGGCTAATGGGTCTTCAGCAGGGATGCCAGCAGTAAGGCTGCGGGAACTCAGCTTTTGCCTCTTCCTCAGACTAGGATTCCTTAGCCTGAAACATACTTACACATACACTATCTTATGTAGTGAGGATATCATGCATGAGACTCTTTGAAGAAAGACTAAGTGTTTTTTAAATGGACCAAACCAAAGAAAATTCTAGGGGAAAATATTGCTAAAACATTCCACAATCTGTAAGATAATCTGAGCAGTTAAAAATGCAAGAAAAATTCATTAAATTTTTAATTATAATGTCCACAATCACTGCAATGCCAAATAACATGGAAAGAGCACAGAGAAAGCAGAAAGTTCAGAAAAGAGTATTTGGTTGAGTAATCCACAGGGAACAAAAGTGCACGAAGGGAGGTTGTAGGCATGCTGTAGCAGAGGAAGAAACAGAGAGGCAAAGAATAATCAACAGGAGAAAAGAGAAAGGTGATTAGAGATGCTCTGCTGGTAGTTTGTAGAAATGGTTCTGAACTGAAGGCCAAAAGGCCCTCTCTGCAGTTTATTGACAAAGCATTTTCAAAACTCACCTTCCTAGTGAAGACAGAGTTGGTGAAGGGAAAGGAGGAAACAGGAAAGTAGCAGAAATAGAGAAGAGCACATTCCTTAATATTTCCCTCTTATGTTGGAAAGAGTCCTTGACTCAAAGCGGTAATGGACATAAAAAGAAGGGTATTAAGAACATAACATCACAAGAGGAGCCCTGCTGGATCAGACCACAGCCCATCTAGTCCAGCATCCTGTCTCACACAATGTCCCACCAATTGCTTATGGGCATCTCAAGCAGAAGATAAGCAAAACCTTCGCCTTTTTTGTTTTTTTTTTTGGGGGGGGAGTTTTTAACATGAGATTCCATTAGCTGAACCTTGTACTTTGCTTTTAGGCCTACCATTTTCTTGAGTAGTGACTGACCAACAGTCCTTAAGAAACTGCAGTCACCATTCCTGTCTCACCACAGTGAGTGCTCTTGGCACTCATTTTTATAGGAGGCCTGATTCCAGGATCTCAGTGGGTTTCCCTGTCCTTTTCTGTTGAGAGCCTCTCTTTAGAGGCTATTTGTGCCTTCAATGGCGTCAAGGTCAGTTTGGCCCTTTGGCAAGGGTTCAACATGGCACATCATTGCCTTAACCAGAGGTATAAAAATGTTCTGCTTCTCACACAGAGTTGAGGAAGCTCCTATCAAGATGACAGCTTTACTGTTCAGAAAGCCTAGGGATACAGAGAGTGGTAAGATCTCCATCCAGTCCAATTCATTCTCAGCAAGGTACCTTCACCATGCCACCCCGTCCAGTCTGGTTTATGGCAAGGAATCATGACAACCAGAGAGCTTGATTTTGAACTAGAACAATCTATATTTGCCCTAATACCTTTCTCTTTGAGGCTTTTCTGCTTTTTTCCAACGGGCTTCAGTGCAAGGATCCATAATGCCAACCACACTAACCTTTCAGACATAAGTCGGCCAAGTGCCTCCGTAGTTAATGATGGTGTTTTTATGGTATCTTGAAGCACTTTTATCTTCTTTTTCAAACTCTTTGAAAAGAAAGGACAGATATAAGTAAGAAACATGTCCCCAGATGATGAAAAAGGAGTGTAGATAATACACTGTCAAGGCAGGAAGTATAGTTGTAGGATCTCAACATAGGTTGCGTGTTCATGTGCAGTTTAAAAAAAGCACTTGTGAGAAGGCTTAGAGATGGATCCTAGGTGGAATTGTTCACACACTAATTTGCCCCCTCTCATAAACATTCCAGGCTAATAAAGGTGGATTAGAGATGCAATGAGAAGGGCCACATGGTTCTATCTTCCAAGGAGCTTTTGCACTGCTTATTTGTTATGGGTCAACTCAGGCTTTACTGTAGATTAATAAGAGGGAATTTTTTTTACCATAATCTCTTTATCAGCATTTCTCAAATCTGTCTGGGTGCTTTTCAATTCTTCAGTTGTTTTCTCCAGATCCAAAAGAGTTTTCTGTAGCTACAAGATACGGATAATCTATTAGACATCCAGAACATGATTCAAGGCAAGTACTCTGCTAGGTTTAATAAATCCAAACATTTATTATGCTTATGCACTACGAACAGGCATTTCAGACACTGTAAACAGGCATTTTAAGTGTAAATTTATTTCTATTGGCCCTTGGTATTTCACCTGAAGAGGGAGCTCCAAACTGACTCATCTCCTGAAATAGCAGTAAAAGCTGCAATGGTAATTTACATGGGATGATTCCGTTTGGATACAAGCAGTTAAAAAAATTATACAGATAGAGTGAACTTCTGCCATTCCCATTATATATATATAAAATCTTTTCCTACACTTCTTTTCTATACCCTAACAATAGCCATGTTTACAATATAAATTTAGAGCTCATCCTGATATTAATACTGAAAAATATTTAGGTCATAGATGCAGCATTAAGTTAGTAGATGTCATTGTGCAATTACATGTGTGCCTCCTTCCTTCATTAGAAAATTCCTATATTCTATCATAGAGAAATCCAAGAACAGCCAGTCAGAACACGGAGTATTTTTCTAAGCACACAGACTGCTAAATATGTCTTACAACATTAATTAACTAGGGAAGGAACTCAGCTTAACGAAACTACAGTACTAACACAGCTAGCATAACTTACCAAGAACAGAATTAAAATAAAATAATAGAGAATGTTACTGGGTTGTGATAATAAGGAAAAATGCATTTAAATCCATGGCAGCAATGGAGAACCTGAAGCCTTCTGGCAACATAAATAAAATAAGATTTCTACATCCTTTACCTTGTGATTGGCTGCAAATATCTCCTTTCTCAGCTTTTCTATTGTATCATTTGATGATTTCCGAGACTCCTTCAGACTCTCATATTCCCTAGAAAGGGCCCATATCAGTTATATCAGGCAATTGGCTCTTAAGTGATTTTAACCAAATTTAGACTGAAGATTTTCAATTCACAGCTTAAATGGATGCAGACGTTCCTGTTAGATACCAAAAACACTTGCAGGGAAGAGATAACACTGAACAAACCAACGCCAATTTGTACAGTGTAAAAACACTGACAAACTACAAGGAAGTTGAGAAAAGATGCTTTCAGGGGTAAGCACTATTTGGTTCAGATACACAGAAAAATGGCAGAAAAACGCATAAAGATCACGAAGGACAGTAATTTACACCTTCCTTTGTGAAATGGGATTTCTCAGATACCTTGTTCTAAAAGTTTTTTTTACGGTTTGAAAAAACAAATTAATGCTATTGTAAAAGTTCATAATTTACTGATTACACTGTAGGCACACTTTGCTGTAGCTCATAATTAAAAGCCGTGATTTCCCATTTGCTATCTGATGTTATCTGCACAAGCTGTGAATTATGCATGGTATTAATAGAAAGACCTCTTAACACACACACACACACACACACACACACACACACACACACACACAGTGGGAGCTCACAGTGCCCGTTACTTATTGCCATAGCCACACAAACCACCCAGCTCTTCATGGGGACTGTGCTGCCTGCCTCACTCAGGTTCGTGACAATGAGCCGTCCCCTTAGTTCTCCTCAAGCGGTTGGCCTCCCAAGCACTCCTGCAGCGCTCCGAAGGCCGTTTCCATAGCAACAGATGTGTCATTAATACAACAATTGTACACTTGCTCTGTAAAAATCTTCCCTCTATGTCGCCTCCATTGTATTCATGAAATTTCAGCGTGGCAACTCACATCCTGCCATGGGAACTAATTTCCCCCACTCAACCTTTAAGTTGATAAACCATCCTGCGTAGCCCACCACCTACTTCTTCAGTGAGATGCAATAAACGGCAAGCTGCTCCACCGCTGCCTGACCTGCTCCCATTTCACGGATCATCTCTTCCACCTCAGGACGCTGACCATGAAGTAATGTCTCAATCCTGCTGGGGAAGAAGGCAGAGAAGGGAAGCACCAGTTTAGGAGCTGTTACACAATCCCACAGAAGTTGATCCTGGGCAAGGCACCTCATTTCTTTTGGACTGGCAAGGTCTTCCCACCCACTCTCTCTGTTGCTAAGTAAAGCTGCGTGCTTCAGTTGTGTGGGAATTGTACTCTTGCAAAACTAGAGGTTACAGCTATTAAATCATCTATAGCAATCAAAGGCAGAAATCAAAGTATCTGTCACAGAGTTAGAACTGCAAAGAATCTCAAAGGCAGCAGGTTCAAGAAACACAAAGGCTGCTTTAAGAGAGAGGCGCCCAACGTCAGAAGTAGAGTTCTGCCTGAGCCCACTAGGAGCCCCAAACAATGCCAGTTTCAGCACAGATGCTCAGGAATGCAGACAACACTTTTGCAGGACCCTGCCTAACCTGGAATATCTAGGGATTCAAGGGCAGGTGAAGGTTTAGGTTTTGTCTTCTGCTTCAGATACCCAAAAGCAATTGGTGGGCCACTGTGTGAGACAGGTTGCTGCATTGAATTGGCCTGTGATGTGGCCCAGCAGGGCTTGTCTTGTGTTATGTTCTTATTTGAACTGAAATATGTTATCTGAACCACTCTGGCACTTCAGAATGAAGAGTGGTATGTAAAGATAAATCCATAAATCAGGCAAACAAGAATGTCCCACTCACGCCCTGTTTCTTTCTCAAGGACTGGGAAAGGGTGTCATGAAATAAGGGCAGGGATTCCCAGTCTTGGAGCGCCTTTATGTCAAAGAATGACCTCAATCCAGTGCTTGGCATGCACCCTCAACTGCCCATCTTGGAGGACAGCACGGAGGAAGGTGGCATGTACCATTGTGTTTTGGAAAAGATGTTCATTTGCAAAAGATGCTTTATTCGTGGCAATGTGGACAGTTGGTAAACACTTGCTACTAAATTCAAGAGTAGGAGATAAAGCTTGTACTCTTACCTTTCCATGGTTTTCAACTTATTTCGCAGTCTTCGAGCTTCTTCTTTTGCACTCTTTGCATCATCTTGCTGCTGTTCCAGATACTCCATTTGTTTCTGACAAAAGGAACATCAGCAGCATTTAGGGGGCAGCATTTGGATTCATCAAGCCAACTTCAGGACTCTTGCTACCGCAGCTCACAATCCAGATTTTAGGTGACCAGCATGTTCATGAACTACAGTGTTTCTAGACATGATGTGGAGTGGTTTGCTTTTAGTATTGACTGATGTGATCTTCTTCTAGTACAGTGGTTCTCAACCTTCCTAGTGCTGCGACCCCTTAATGGAGTTCCTCATGTTGTGGAGACCCCCAACCACGGGGTGGAGCAGCTGGGTGGTGGGAGGGAAGGGCGGCGGGAGACTCGTCGTGACCCCTCTGAAAGGGTAATTCGACCCCCAAAGGGGTCCCCACCCCCAGGTTGAGAACCACTGCTCTAGTAACCAATTTACTTGCATAAACCATATTGTGAAGGAGGTTCTTTTTGTTTTTAGACAAATTAATATTGAAATTATGTAATATGAACACTCCCAGATCCCAGGAGATTGTGTGTCTCTTGATTTGTTCTGTTTCAGTGTGCACCTTCTGCCAGAAATTATTGACTACAGTGGTACCTCGACATACAAGTGCCCTGACATACAAGTGTTTTGAGATACAAGCCGCCGAGCGAGTGATATTTTGCTTTGAGATGAGAGCAAGATTTGAGATACGAGTATGTAAATACAGTACAGTACATAACAAAAACAACTGAGGTAGTGTTTTGGGAGCTGGAATGGATTAATGGGAAAATTGCTTTGAGATACGAGCGATTTGACATAAGAGCAAGGTTACAGAACGAATTAAACTCGTATGTCAAGGTACCACTGTATTACACAATACCACCATAAGTGAATGTAAGTAAGTTTCTAATTACACACTCTCCATACAATTTGGAGAGGAGTTCTTTGTTATTCTTGAAATTATTATTGATGCCCTGTACCAACTGTGATGGTTTCAGTCTGCATCGATTCTGAAGTGGCTTGCCATTTCCTTCTCCAGTGGAGTCCAAACTCTCCATTATGTGGCTCTGTACACCTTAGCTCATAGCTTCATTAAACCATGCAAGCCCCCCTACCACAAGTGCGTGCCACATATCAGGAGCCACCAACAGAGTTCTTATTTGTGTTATCACTATTAAACAAATGGCCACACCAGACAAAATTCTAAGTATATCCAAGCCTGTTGCCGGGCCTAGAGTAGCTAAAACAGGCCTTACTAGATCTTTACAAGCTCTTGCAAAATAATTACACTGAAGAAGAGACCTGATCTAAGGGAATATTGCATAACACACATGATAGCATGTGTGCAGCATCATGCACTTCTGCATTTAGGTTTATATTTTGCTCAAATGTCTTCCTTCTACAGGTTGAAGACTGCTGAACTTGTATTATTTTTCCATAATTATTAATGGCTTCTGGCCTTACATTAAAATGCAGTTTTCTTGAATGCAAACTGCATGGAATCAATGGAATGGGTGCTCAGGGAGCTTAGTTGGCAGTTTTAAAGAAAATAAACCCAGTCCAATACACTTGTGATTTCTACGCTTTGATTGAGTTGGTCAGCTTAGCACAAACTTCAAAGGCTTCTGCCTATTTTTCCTCTGCACTGAAAACTAGGAAAACAGCAATGCTGTTTGATCAGACTTCAGAGAAAAGACTGGTCATAAAAGGAAAAAAATCCACAGGATGATGTTAAGTTTTACTCCAGGTAAAAAATGAAGAATTCTAGATGTGTTAGTTGATATTCCAGCTTGCCTGCTACTCAGCTAAATCTAAAACTGTGCCATTTGAAGACTCGTCCCTGGCTGCCTCTGGTGTAGCTTCTGCATGAAATGAAAGACTTACATAGCAGACTGTGCATGGTATGTTGGAGTGAGCACTCAGTTTCTCTCAAAAGTAAAACAAGGCATTTCCTTCTTCAGTCTGGTGTTCTGGGTTGTTGTATATGCTTTACACACTCTTGTGGTCTCAGGGTGTGGAAAGAGTAAGCACACAAAGCTTGAAAGTTCTCTTAGCTTGAATAGGAAGAGGAAACAGCCTCATGAGAACGTAAGAGAACATAAGAGGAACCCTGCTGGATTGGGCCACAGCCCATCTATTTCAGCATCTGGCTTGCACCAATTGCTTCTCAGCTTCTCAGCATTCTCAAGCTGAAGACGAAAGCAAAACCTTCACTTGCTCTCAGTTCCCTGCAAATGGCCTGTCTGTCTCTCCAATCTTCTGTCTTCTTCTTCCAGATTTTATGAAATCTCATATTCATAAACATCACAAAATGAGATGTTACTGATACTGGGGATCCTAAGCACCCAAAATAATCAGTTGCCTCAAAGATGTTCTGCTTTATCTGTTGATTGTAACAATAAATTGTACTTCTTGTATTACAATATACCATTCCATCATTTAAAACCAAGAGAAGTGAACAGTCAAAGACTAAATAATTATACACTTATACAGAAGGAGGAAATCACTTATTTGAAATATAGCTATTTTTTTCAATGTTCTGAGAAACCTTTAGGATTTGTGCTTGAAAAGTATTGTTAAAATTCACCTGGAGTGGCCTAGAATGTTATTCAGTTTTGGGGAAATTAACTTGGCTCTGCATAGAAATGTCACTGGAGTATTAAATGTCATTGGAGTATTTGTTTTCACTTGATTTTGACCACAAGGGCATTTGCTTTCCAGTCATCCTTAGATAGCTTTCAGAAAGGGTTAGACATGTTTATAGAGGACAGATGTATTGATGGTTGCTAGAATGGATGCCTAGGTTGGAGAGACAGGCAGGTTGCCTCTAAAGACCATTGGCAGGAATTCAGGAGCAGAGGCCTTTTTGCACTACAGCAATTAGGCTGTAGTGCTCAAAGGCCGGTATACTCTGGGTACAGGAGGAGCGTACGCATTTCTGGCCGGGAGGGACACTCTTCAGCTGCCAGAAATGTGAATGGTCTTCCTGTACCCAGAGCGTACTGGCCTATGCCGCTGCCTGATACGAGTCCCGTCTCCTTGCAGCTGCGATTAGCTGCCGCTGCCCGCATCACACGTTCCATGACATGCTGGCTGGCAGCCTGATGCAAGGCTTAGCTGGGCTGATCGATCTGACCCTGCTTTCACGTGCCTCCATCCTAATCTGCAGCAACACACCGTTGCTTGCCTCTCCTCCTTGGATCTCAGGGTGCTTCCCCTCCTTCCGCCCCCCTCCCCTTCCGTCTCTGGCTTATGCAAGGACCTGGCAGCAGTGATTGTGGGGTTTTTCCAGGTTGTTTTCATTTTAAAGTTCCTTCCTCCTCGCTTTGCCTAAGTTGGAGATGGGGGGGGGGAGAAGAAGAGTTAGCTTTTCTAACCTGCTTTTCTCACCCATTTAAGGGGACTCAAAGCGGCTGACAAAGCTTTCTATTCTTCCCCCCACAACAGAACACCCTGTGAGGTAGGTGGGAGAGCTCAGAAGAGAGCTGTGACTAGCCCAAGGTCCCCCAGCTGGCCTCACAGGGGAGGGTGGAATCAAACCCGGTATTCCCAGATAAGAGTCCGGCTCCCTAACTACTAGACCAGGGGGACAGAGGGGGAGGAGAAGCACCCTGAGATCAGAGGACGAAAGGCAAGTGATGGTGCGTTGCTGCAGATTAGGATGGAGGTGTGAAAAAATAGGGTGGGTACCAGCCAAAAGGGGAAGCACTGGGGTGATGATGACATGCACTGGGCAGGTCCCTGCTGGCTGTTGCCGCTGAAGGAGGTGGGCATTGTGTTGATCCAGGAGGTGGCAAGGCACAGCACCCCAGCACCTCACTGGTCAGATCAATCTGCTCGGGTCAGTCACATGGAATATGTGACGCGGACAGTGGCAGCCAATCACATCAGCCAGGGGGCGGGACTTCCACCGCGAGCTGGAGGAAGAGCGAATGTTCTCGCTGCCAGACGCTTCAGTTAAGTCTGGGATATAGGTTGAGGTAGGTGTGGAGCTTGATTTTGTGCTCCGCATCTCATCCGCAATCAGGACTGCTCTGGCAACAGCAGGCACACTTCCAGGCTGTAGCAGCCCAGTGAGCATGCATATGCGCTTTATCAGAGCTGTCCTGACTGTATACCAGAGGCCGTAATGTGAGTTGACCTCTGGTGAACATTTTGCCTTTGTCTCCTGCTTGAGATGCAAATGTTGGGCCACGTGAGACAGGATGCTTGACTGCATGGGCTTGGGCCTGATCCAGCAGGGCTCCTTTTATGTTCTTATCTGGGTTGCAAAATGTTTTGCTATCTTCCAGGAAGAAGGGCCATTGGCAAGGCCTTGAAGTGGGCTCTTAAAAATACATTTCTTGACTTTGAAGAAATTATGTTCAAAAATATGAAATCAAGGAGAACTAATTCTTCAAAATAAGAGAAAGCTGAAGATTGATGAAGTGTTTTTGTATTCTTATCATATTAAATGAAATGTGACTAAATGGGTTGAATTACACCATGATATACAAAGGACATATAAAGCATCTTCCATGTATTAAATAAGCACAGTTCTCTTATAATTTCTTGTTAATCAGCATGGTTAAGTTTCAGTATTTTTCACACTGTACTAAGTTATTGTGATTCTATATAATACAAATTTTTCTTTTCTAAAAGGGTTGTATTTTATACCAGTAGGAAGTAAGGCAAGCTAATTCTTGGATGTGAAGTTTCTGAAATATAATTACTGTCATGACAATGTGGGATAAAGATGTTAATTTCCCTTTATGACATTTTGTATTGGCAATACATGTGTCAACTTACCTGTTGGTTTATGACCACTTACAGATATTGAAGACTCACTCTAAAGAGACAACCTGTCAAACGTCACTATAAAAACATTATAACAGACTCGGCTTACTATGGTGATACACGTACCTCTTTCTGTTCTAGTCCCTTGTAAAGTATATAATTAAAAAGCAGTTTTTAAAGAAAATGAAAACTCAAGGCAAATCGTGCAATCTAGAAAAAACTGGTATAATCCTCATCCTGGATGTTCTCAAGCTCTATAGTGAAGCTAATAAAGATTAAAGTTTGCGGCATTTGCTCTTTTGTCTATGCAGAAGTTAAGTCAGATGGAAGTGGCAAGAAGGCAACTGCTCTGGAATTATCCAGTATACATGAGGAGGAAGGCCCAACTGGTTTACAGTTTCTTCCTTTGTCCTTGTTACCAGACCTAAGGAATCCTTTAACCACTGGAAACTGTGTATTAGGATTTGCAAATATTACCATGATAGTTCCTCTCAGGTTCAAGGTATAAACAATCGTGTGAATTTTTTTTTCTGTTTTAGGGAGATGAAAACCACAGGACCTTTCTAGCCCTTCAAGAACACTTTATCTGTACAAAGTTCAAAGATGGACTTAACTTGAGCTTACCTTGAGAGTAGAACACAACATCTCTATCCGAGATATGTTCTTCTGGAGTGATTCAATGGTGGCATTGCGTATATCCAAAGCCTCCCTCAAGGAATCCACAAGACTTTGGCATTCCCGTTTCTCCTTTTCTGAAACAACGTATTATTATTTAAAATTTACTTGAGTTCTGTAGCTTTTGGTAGTAGGGCAAGAATATAGCCTATGGTGCAAGCAATTCGGATGCCTAGAAACTGCATGGGAATTTCTGTTAGACCTGCTAGATTGAACCTCATGTGCTACATCAGAGGTTGTTACAAGCTCTATTCTGCTTGAAGGTTTCTTTAAAAAAAGAGTAAAAATGTGCTTGTTCACTTGGTATTCCAGCACCAGTGTGCTAACTGCACATCCTAACAGATTAAAACAAACTTAGATACTATGGAAATGCCATGTAGAAATAAATAAAACATTTAAGCCATCATGAAATCCTGATGTTTGACTTTGGGAGACAGTGTATTCCCAAAGGGTAAGTTTCTAGTGTAATCTCATTTCGAGAGCAGACAGGAGCAAAGACAGTAGTCATGGGATAGAAGGATGGCAGAAAGTGTTGCTGGAGTGCTGTTTCTGCTCTGTGCAAAAACTGCATTTGAATGGTGCTTTCCGCCCTTCTATCACGCAACCATCATGTCTTTTGGGCTTCCCCACGGCACCATAAATGTCCCATGCAGACCCTGCCATATTTTCTCCATATGTGCTGTTGGGAGGCAAAAACAATGCTCAGTTTGCTTATCAACAAAAGTTATAAGTGGAGAAGAGGCAGTAGGCTGGGCTCTGCCATCTTGCTCTCAGCAGCGCCCCTCCCTCCTCCAACTGCCATCACAAGGCAATGAACCAACTTGCCTGAGGGGACTGGAGAAGAGGCAGCAGTCTGAGCTCTACCATCTTGCTCCCAGAAGTGCCCCTCCCTCCTCCAACTGCCATCACAGGGCGATGAACCATCTTGCCTGAGAGGAGTGGAGACGAGGCAGCAGGCTGGGCTGCTCTGCCATCTTCCTCCCAGCAGTGCCCCTCCCTCCTCCAAGTGCTCCCATCAGAAGATGGCAAAGAGACTACGGCAGCCGATCCACCAGTTGAGAAAACGTCTGGTCCTGAAGCCAAGCAGGGTGGGGCTGATACCGGCTGACCATCTTTACCATCATCCAGTTTGTCATCAATGAAGAGAAAATTCAAAGTAAAGTTAAGAGGAAAATTCCAGCAATAAGAAACGGAGAGAAAAATTGGAACTGAAGAGCTCAAGTGCTGGCTTTTTGCTGTTCCCTGTTCCCTCCCACACTATTTTCCTTTTGTTTCTTGTCTCTTTAGATTATAAACCTGAGGGCAGGGATCTGTCTAAGATTAATATAATGCTGTAACCCGCTCTGAGACCTTCAGGTGTAGGGCGGGATAGAAATACAAACAAACAAACAAACAAACAAATACATAATAAATATATTGGAAGTGTGAAAAACATGCAAATTATCTGATAAGACAGAGTTGCCTCTTGGTCTTTACCCAAGATCACATGAAAAGTGTTGGAAATTCAATGCGCTATTAAATGAAAAAAATTACTTATTTAACACTTTTATAACTTGGTATTTACCAAGTGGGTAAGTAAAGAGGATTTCAATTGAGCTCAGTTTTAGGAGTTGACAAAGAATCTATGCAGTTCTCTTCGCAATAGAATAGAAGTGGCCAGGAACTTGGAAGGATTTCCAAGAACTCTTGGAAGATGCCAGGACTGAACTTAGGGCTTTATGCACCCAAAACCAATGAATTATCCTAGCTTACCCAGGTTAGAAAGGAAAGTTAATATCCACATGAAATAGCATGGGACCACACATTACCCTCAAGTCTGATACTTCAGTTGTTCTTGCCCCTGAGTGTAATTTGCCTGTCATACGAAGGAATGTATAGATTAGTATTGATTCCTTAATTTATAATGTATAGGAAGGCAAAACCAACTAATGAAAAATAGGACTCCTTGAAAACAGAAGAGCTCTCCCTGTTGGCTCCTTTTCATTTACTGTACTCTCGGGTTCTAGGATTTCTGTCATTTAAATTTAGTGATGTTTTTTTTTCCCTGCCTACAATTTACAGCTGCCTATGAACATAAGTTTCTTAGACTTTCACTAGCTTGGAGCCATAAAATATTTCTAAAATTAACATTTATAAACCATTGACAAAATGGAAGTGCATGAAAATATCATCTTACCTTTTTCCTGCTTCAGTTTTCTACATAGATTTGGTTCATTTGTGTGAAGCACTTCAAGACTGTGCTAAGAAACTGTGGTAGGAATGATAGCCTATCCACACTTGTGCAATGGAGTGATCCAGACCACTGCCTGGATTGGTCCATCCGCATTGGGAAGCTGCTGCAACTCACCAGAAGTTGCCATAAGCTCCCCCGAAGCGATCCAACTGCAGACTGCTAAAAAGCAGTCCACATACTTACCAGGAGTAGCTGGATTGTTCCTGGACACTGCATCCACACCCTTTTGCGTATGGTGTGGTGAGTAGATATGACTGCAGCTGCACAGTTAAACACGGAGTACAGATCACCATGACACTGGATGTCGCCTTAGACCAGTGGTTCTCAAC
>MTQE01000401.1:22752582-22769446 GCA_014337955.1 Aspidoscelis marmoratus
GGGGGGGGAGGAATGGGGAAAATGCTTCCAAAAAGAATGGGGTGAACTGCTTCAAAAGTTCTTCTGCTCACCATATGCCAGGAAGAGTACAATATCTGTGCTCCAGGTCACTCTATGGGTGGGAAATTCCCAGCCATATGATGACTGTCAATCCTAGCACAGCTGCAGAATTGGTGCTGCATTCTCCCTCAGCCTGGGACCCAAACTGATGAAAAAAGGGAAGGAGAGCAGAGGAAGAGAACAGCACATCACTTCACATCCGTTCACTTCTCTTCCCTCCTTTCCACTCCCACAGCTGCTCTTTTGGTAGCAATGGTGGGCCATCAAGGTGGGAGGAAAAGCAGTGGGACTTCTGCTTTCTGTTAGAAGGCCTACAGCCTAGGTCCCTATTACTGAGGCTGTGATTAGACACAGATAAAAGAGCATCTCTGAGGCAGTTTAGAGAAGGCTTGGAGGTGGGTTTGTTCACACACCAGTCTGCCCCCTTCCCCTCTCATGAACGTTTCTGTGCTACAAAAAGTAGATTAGAGAAGTTTTGGGAACATGAGGGCCACACACAGTCTTTCTGAGGCAACTCACTGATACTCCTTTTGTTATGTCTGAACATTCTCAGAGAGCCCATTCATGCAATTAGTGTTTAATAGAAAGTGGAATTTCTTTCCACATGTACCTAGCAGGTGTAGTCTTGCCTTTGGAGGAGAACCAGAAAGCACTTAAAATAGCATTTTGCTCACCCATAGGCACTGTACTTCCAAGTAATGGCGCCTCCGGACACAAGGAAAGCTTCACAGCCACGTGACCATTAATTAGCAGCTGTGGCAGCGCAGCTTGAGGGAAGTGCAGTGTAAAAAGCTGCTGTTTAATCAGCTGGGTTTTAGTTTTCCCCTTCCCTCTCCTGCTGTGAGGATACAACCGAGTATCAATCATCCCATCTGGAATACAGGAAGTGGCTGTGCAGTGACTTTGAAGTGAGCCAGTTTGGTCTAGTGGTTAAGGAGCCAGCTGGGTGACCTTGGGCTAGTCGCAGCTCTCATCTGAGCTCTCACAAGCCCACCTCCCTCACAGGGTGTCTGTTGTGGGGAGAAGAACAGAAAGCTTTGTCAGCCACTTTGAGTCCCCTTAAATGGGTGAGAAAAGTGGGGTGGAAAAGCCAACTCTTCTTCTCATCAGGTCTGGAGGCACTCTAACTTTCTAAAAGCTATCCCTGTAATTGTTAAATGAAGAAATGACCACCTTGCCTTGTTTGGGTCTGAGTCATTAGCTAAATTTACTTTGTGAACTCGAATAGTTGAGGAAAGGCTCCCTAGGTGTTTTCAAATGTTTTGCTATTTCCCTGTGGGCTTTTCATTTGTATCTCTGCATGTTCTCAGCTTTGGGACTCCCTCCACCCCATGGTCTGAGAAAAACACATTCAGTTTGTTTGCTTTTGTGCTTTAGTTTTTTAAAACATGGACTCTGGTGTCCATGGGATCGTCTTTTTCTCAGCACAGCAACACATCAGCCAAGGAGGAGCCAGTCTGTAGGAGACTGGAAGAGGGTCCCAAAATGGAGAACATGCAGAGGTGCAGATGTGGAAAGATATATCAGAACAGAAAAAGAGAAATGTATATAGTTACAAGGGGAAGGGTGGTGAGAAGTATAGAGAGGGGTGCATTGTTTCAGTGACTGGGGGAGATGACCGATTGCCCTGCAGGTGTGAGAAGAGCTGAAAAGGAGGGAAGAGTTGGGAAATCCCTGCTCTACATGCCAAGTAGGGGACAGTGTTCAATGCAGATGGAAAGCTCAGCTTCCTTCTAGAAAAGTGAGGGCTGAAGTTTCTGAAGGATTTAGTTTGAATTGAAGAGATGTAGTATAAACGTGGACTTTATGTGTTGTAGCCCACCCAGAAATCTTTTGGTATAATGTGGGATATAAATAGTAAATAAACAGGTGCTGACTTAGCAAGGAATATTCAAAGGTGTAAAATTAAGATGTGCCTCTTTCAGCCTCAATTCTGAGATAAGCTTTCTAAAGTATAACAGGTTTTCGGCAGCAGCAGCAGCACTAACCACCGCAGTGTATGGTCATTACCTTCCATTTTGCCCTGGCAAAGTTTTTCTCAATCTGAGCACATACTCCATCCTTTATATTCTTATCTGAAGCAGCATTGCCAGAAATCCTGGAGACAGAAAACAGGAGAAGGAGTCATGGGTCATGTTAATAACTCATATTTAGTTTTAACTGTCTTGCTTAGCTCTGCTTTACTTTCATGGGCCACTGGGACTCGATTGATATGTTCTATTCTAACACACCCTGGGACCATTTGGTGAAGGGCGGGATATAAATGAATGAATGAATGAATGAACGAATGAATGAATAAGCAAGCAAGCAAATAAGCAAATAAATAAAACCAGCAAATATTGTGATGTTATATGGTCCAAACTAATCTGAATTTTCTTTGTAATTTAAAAAACACAATCTGAACAGCATACTGTTGCTCCCTCATCAGTTCTGGCCATTTCGTGTAAAAGTTGTAGTCTCTGTAAAGATGCGGTACTGAATGCCAAAGCTTTTGTTGTTTTTGTTTACTTTTCTGTGCTTCCTTCCTCTCTGCCTGGAACTGAAGCTTATCATTTTCCGGAAGCAGTGCCTACCATTCATGGGAAATGGCCTCCTCTGCTGTAATCCTCTGGTCTTGGTCTACCTCCATCAGACGAGCGACCAGATCTTTGGCTGCAGAAACAAAAGAAGAAAACAAGTTGCCAGTTTCTTGGGGTTGCATATGGTGTCCTGGTTCTACAGTGAAAGATGTTGGGGAACTAGCTATTTGAAAGGTGATATTTGTGAGTCTAACTACACTCCCCTGCCGGGTTCAGATTTCTAGCCTGTAATTTCAACTAAAAGAATGATAGAGAAGGAAGTTGCTTAAAACTTTACTCCGAGATGTTTCCCATTCAAAATGGAGCTGGGGACCCCTAGCTCCCACACCTGTGTGAAAAGCAGGGCATCTGTTCTCTTGTGATGAAAAAGGAAATGTGTGCACTTAGCCAATTTCTAAGGAAAAAATGTTTGGAAGGGAAATTGTTTTGGGGCTGTTATTACACGTGGCTATTTCCTTGCCTGTCAATTGAGGACATATCCTCGCTGGATCAGGCCACAGTCCAGCATCCTTTCTTACATAGTGGCCAGGTAGTTGCTTCTGGGCAGAAGGGCAAATCCTTCACCTAATCTCAATTTCCTGCAAATGGCCTTTAGAGGCATATTTCCTGTCTCCCCAACCCAGAGATGGTACCTAGGCATCCACTCTAGATCTGCCTCGTGAATTTATATTTTTTTAAAAAAAACTTTTTAAAAATTATATTGAATAATATATTTTAAAAAAACACCACAGTAATATCACATATCTCAATTGTTCAATTACAAAAGTACTGTATAACAAACTAAAATACAAACATGCCCTCCCCCTTCCTCTGTGTGGAACAGCAAAACATTAATAACGTTTAATTAATAGTTTAAATGGCAAATCAAACTTATTTTTCCTCTCAACGACTGGCTTCCCACGATATACAAATTATATGTTATACATTTTCTCCAATTGCTGAACCAATCAGATTTAAATTATGTTTACCTCAGAAACAAACGTCTTTGTCTGATAAGATTATATAAAATCAATTCTGACATACAGTATAGGTCTCCCATTTATTTAATATCCATAGGCTGGAGTCTTTCTATTCCTTTGCTAACACCATTTGGGCAGCTACCTCATGAATTTATCGAATCCTTTCTTAAAGGATTCCAAGTAGGTTTCTGTCACTACCTCCTCTGGTAACAATTTCCATTGACCAATGACCCTGTGAGTGAAACAGTACTTCCCTTGTTGGTCCTAACTCTCCTGCTCATCAGCTTCATAATAAGTACTCTGATAATAGACAGAATTAGGCCATGATCAGATAGGTTTGTTAAAGTGACATACATACACACCTGTGACCTGTGTGCCACATGACCATATATGCCTATTGTCTACACTCAGTCGTGGAGACATAAAAAAGCACAGGAGAGATCTCACTGTAGCAGCACTTTGACAGCACTTTCTCTCTGCTGTGGCAGTTTGAGTGTGCCCGTTACCAATGCAGTGATGGATTGATCAGCCATATTTGCAGCCATAAATCACACTGTGGGGCCACAGAACTTCCTCAGTGCCTACTTCTATTCAGAGACAGATCCTTACCTGCCTGTGAAATATCATCCCAGTACGGAGGATCAAACTCATAGTCCCCAGCCAAGATTTTGCGAAACAGATTCTTGTCATGGTTCTCATAATCATCCTCTTCCATTTCTTCATAGAACGGAGGATTCCCTGACAAGCTGTAACAAAGCAAGAAAATTCATTATGAGGTCCTGTTTGGATATTGATAACCATCCTAATTTATTTGCATTTCTTTCCTGCTATATACCTTTATGTATAATTATGCAAACGATTGTAAAATTACAGACCACGTTAAGCCCATTAAAATAATTAAAAAGCTGAAAGCAAGGTAAAGATAGCCTTCTTTAGCTGAAGGTGTGGGTAAAGAAGTGAGTTTGGTGAAAACGCTGATCATGTAATACGATGCTGAATAATGGCACACTTCTAGAACTACAGACATGCCAAAATAAGTGGTTAAAAATAGTAAGTATGCATTTCTAGGAGCACAGCACTGTATAAGCTAAGAGCTAACCCTTCTCATAAACCCCTCCCACTCCCATTGCAGGGGAAGAGTCTTCCATAGGGCTGCCTAAATAATCATACTACATTTTGTTTCCCCCTAAGTAGTTGTGACAGTATGTTGAAGGCAACATTTCCTCTTTCCTTACTTACAGAATGTACATGATCACACCGATAGCCCAACAATCCACAGGGCGCCCATATCGCTGGCGCCCCACAACCTCTGGAGCTGTAAGGACAAAAACAGAGTACCAATGCTATTCCAAGGACAGAATAGGAAGAGAAGAAGAAGAGTTGGTTTTTATACTCCACTTCTCTCACCCTTTTAAGGTGACTCAAAGTGTCTGACAAAACTTCTGTTCTTCTCCCCACAACAGACACCCTGTGAGGTACAAAGAGCCGTGACTAACCCAAGGTCAGCCAACTGGCTTTGTGGAGGAGTGTGGACTCGAACAGGGAGACTGACAGTTAAGAGCCTGACCACCCTAAGCACAAGACCAAACTGGCAAATCTCCCCATGAATACATTGCAACTAAGCAAGAATGAAAGGATTTGTTATGGGATTAACCTACTTATAGCTCCAAGAACCTCATGCAATCTGTAATAGTTAGAGGATGGAAGGATGTGAATCTTTGCACGATAGAAAAGTGGCATTGTTATTTTGCGGAAATATTTAGGGCAAGTAAAGTAGAAGCAATAGATGAGAACTGGGAAAAATGATTTTATTTGCAAGGCAAAACAAAGGGCACAATGAATTTAGAAAAATGGCTTGTACGATCTTCCAGTGGTCGCAAGGAAAGTTTTTGATTAAGCTTGTAAGGGTGTCTTGTAAGGGTGATGGGGACAAATAGTGATGTTATCTCTATTTTATTTTTGTTTTTATTGTATGGTTTATATGATTTTGTCTTTTGTAAACGTGATACAGTCATATGTCTAATCAATAAAGTTCATTCATTCATATTCATTCAGCTTGTCACCCTAAGGAGGGGGGGAGTGGGCAGCATTTAATATTAAAGAAATACAGAGATGTGTAACTATGGTTGTTTATGGATTTATTTTGCTGTATAAATCTAAAAATCAATCAGAATATTTTTTTAAAAATAGACTCATGTGTGGTCACAAAAATGTATTTGAATAAAGGAATTCCTTCTTTCTGTCTTTTTGGGATGGTATTTCTATTCCTTTTACTCCAAAGAGTGCAAGGGGACACTCCATTTTACCCTTCTTCACAACTGAGAGAGAGTGATTGGCCTCCCAGTCACCCAGTGAACTCCTGTGCTTCAATCTGACATTCTAGCTACTCCATTACAGTGATTTATTGGAGATTAGAATATACTGCCATGTCTCTTCCAGCTCTGGTATCTGTCTCCTTGAAGCTGAAGGGATTTGCATGAAACGTCCTAGGCAACAAATTTATTGGAACAAGCTGGAGGATGAAGAATCAGCTAAGGCTTTGCATTAATGTGTGAGAAAGGGCTTTTCTACCCTTGCCTTCAGGAGTCTAGAAAGTAGACTAGACCCCACTAGAATGGATGGCTCCTAGTGAGAAAAATGGCTGTCCAAATCGGGACAGCCTGTTCCATTCCAAGGCCCATGATGGATCTGAAATATGATCCTGAAGTTTGTGCCAGCTCCGGAGGTAGAGTGGGGGGCTTCCAAAAGCTCCAAAGGCCTATGGGACCCATGGTCTCCCTTAGACTGCACCAGCATGAAGAAGGGAGGCTCCTAGAACACTTGGTGGTCCAGTTAACCAGGAAGTGCAGAATCACACCATGTCTGTATGTATCTGCATAAACAAAGCAGAGCACAACTACTGTACGGTTTTTGCACCATTAGCTGTGCCTAGTTACATATTTTGCATTATGGAACCCTCAAGCAATGTCAAATATGCCTGACCTCGGGAGGTCATCTCACAGGGAAGGACCATAGTTTAGTGATAAGAGCAGGTTTGGCTGAAAGAAAGAACACTGCCTTGAAACCTTGGGGAGCTCCTGACAGCCTGTATAGAAAATATTGTTCTGATCCGCTGTAAGGCAACTTTCTGTGTCCCTCTGCAAGGGGAAAACTGCAGGAATGGGCGGAATGGCTGGGTGGGAGCAAGATGCCTCTGGATATCACTCTCTCCTCCCATGGGACTCTCATGAAAAGTCCTCCTGGATGTCTTCATAGTACCATCACTTACCTAGATACTCAGGGGTTCCACATGGTTCCTTGATAAGTCCATTCTCCAGTTTGGCCAGATGAAAGTCACTGATTACAATCTTTGAATTCTTCAGGCGATTGTAGTACACCAGATTCTCTAGCTGCAGGAATATGGCAGGAAAGAGGAAAAGCCAGATTGAAAAAGGGAAAGTGGCAAGAATTAATTCTGGCAACCCTGCTGAATGAGGATATGTTCCCTTCAGCTTGCAGCAATATGCAACGTGAAATCCCATTCCAAGTACGATACATCAGCCATTGATATGGAATGTTGTTTAGCCGGTGCATTAAAACTAAGCCAACCCTCATCAGGAATCTTGGAATACAGCAGTCACCCATCACAGGTCAATTGCTGCTTATTAACATTTGGTCTATATTCCCACAGTCATGCAAAGGAACAAAACATGTAAATTTCAGCTCAGTGTTGCGTTTAAAGGAATAAAATAGCTAGACTGCAAAACTAACTTATTTTCATTTCTAACAGTTAGTGTGCCATTACCTCCTCTTCCCTCCCGGCTGCTGCTTTGTGACCTTCGCGGAAGGTTAGAAGCATGTAAAATGTATAAGACATTAAAAACCAAGTGAAACAGGTAAGACATTAAAGTTGTTCTGGACAGGCTGGTTCCAAAGCAGTTAAAGCTAGCACTGTTAGAAGTTGCTTCAAATGAAGTTTCATATACAGTTTAATCTTTTATCAATAATTGTTCTTGCTGGCTTGTGGGGGAAGGATGGAGAGTTTTGGATTGATTTTGACGAGCATTGTTTTATGATTGTTATTTTATTGTTGTAGTTGCTTTATCTATAGTTTGATATTTTGTAAAATAAATAAATCTGAGCATGTCAAGAGAGTTAAAACTTAAGTTCTTCCTTGGTGGGATTTCCATTGAAGCTCATTAACATCAAGCAAGAAAGTGAGGAGAAGGGCTATTTCTGTACATATATTGTTGGCGCAGTCCAGCAGGGCTGGAGTAGCCTTGAATGGTTCCAGTGACAGGAGCAGCCCCATTGCCCTGGAACAAGCTTTCTGCACTTGGAAAGCTGCTCTGAAGATTGTGTGATCTTTGGAACCAATGTCTAGGTTCTCCAGTGGCTAGGAATTAAAGTTCCTGCCTTTAGAGCCCTAGGGGGGATCCATTTTGGCAGTGCAAGTTGGTGTTCTGTCAAAATAGGTCCCCCTGCTAAACTGGAAAAGAGAGGCCACCTAGACTGGGTTATGCTGCATCCAGTGTGCATGGAGCAGCCTAAGCAGCGGGTGGGGCTTTCCTCTTCTACTGCAGAGTGAAGAAAAATAAAGATTCAGAAGAGGGCCAGGGCATGCATTGGCCAGGACTATGGGCCAATGTGGAAAGGCCCTAAAAATGTAATGTATAGCTAGTAAGTTACTCAGGTGTTAGTGCATTAAAAGCTAGCAGTGGACTTGGGTGACTTGCCTTGAGATTCCTGTGTACAATCTTGAGTGAATGCAGGTATGCCACAGCCTCGAGCACCTGCCTGATGACATTACTGGTGTCACGCTCAGAGTAGTAACCTTGATCTAAGATCCAATCAAACACCTCTCGACCAGTGGCCCTGCAGGTAGGAGAAAGGAAAAACAGTAGCAAGCTGCATGGTAACACTAGTACCAGGATCCAGAAGAAGTGCTTCTCTACAACAGGCAGAGAAGTAGTTTCCCCATAATTATGCTAAACTGACATCACCACAAACAATAAAAGGGAAGATGAGAAACTATCTTGTTTTGAGTTGATTTACTATGCTGATTCTAAATGCAGATCACATCTGGATGTTGAGTTTTAAGCTACAGACATCAAGCTTCCAAAATATTAAATTAAATTTATTTAGTCCTTGATCAGAACAGATTATTTGATGCAATATTACAGGAATAAAAATTACATTCTCAATGAAAAGCAATTACATTTAAAATATTGAACCTGTGGAGAAAAAACCCAACCCAAATCCTGATCTAAAACCAAAACGTAAAAAAATACACCTTTATTCAAACTAAATATTGAGCTATTTGAGGATGTGTTTTCTAGGTTTAATGGCAGTGGTACAATTTTTTAAAAAATTACTTTATTATTACTCTAAACTCAGATAAATAAATTACATAACCATAACTGAAAAAAAGTTAACACAATTACTAAACATTAAAAGATTTAACAATGTTTGGATTACTATTTGTTGTTACACTATATTCTGGCTTATAAGGCTACTTTTTAACCCAGGAAAACCTTCTCAAAAGTCAGGGGTTGTCTTATACGCCGGGTGTCGTTTCTTACACTGCAAGTATATCCCAAACTCTATATTTTAACTGGAAAAGTTGGGGGTCGTTTTATACGCTCAGTTGTCTTATACACCGTAATATACGGTACTTCTTTTCACAACCATAGTCTGAGTGCATTATAATCAGGAATTATTATGTCTCTGGATGCTGGTTTGTGTAAGAGGAAGTTCTCCCAAATTGTGAAAAATGGCAGATCAGAGGCCTGTCCTTGGATAGGCATGGATGCAAAATTTTATTTCATTCCTTGTAGAGGTGGTATTCATACAGAGAGCAGCTTATACATATAAAACATCATCTGACTTGCCTGGAAATTGATTTAGTACTGGGGTAATATACTGCTATCTCCCTACAGAATGGTAATATATCCGAAATATTTCCTCTGCCATTAAAGTGTAGCTTTTCTCTTACCTGGACAAAAACTCATGACGTGCAGAGATAAATTAACAGTAAAGAAATACGCAAGATCTGCTTCTATGCAATATTCAGGAATCTCAATTGAGCAGATTCAATGGAATGCTGCCAGTGGAAAAATGAAAACCACAGTTTACGTAATATTTTCAGAGTTTTGAATAACACCTACTTACAGCTCCAAGAAGAGAAAATACTCTTTCCGTGTAACATACACATCTACCAGCTGGAGAATGTTGGGATGTTTCACCCTACAGAGAAAGGAAGATTACAGGGAAACGAAGGATCAGATCAAGCTACTGTTTTTGCCCTGTGGCCGAAGGCATTTGGGCAACCTTTGCTTATAAACTTCCAGAGGGAACGCTTACCATCTTTACATTTCGTTTATTTGTTCCACCGGGTACTAGATTACTCAATATACGTCTCTAAGGACCTTTCCGTACTTACCTTTCTGGGATGCCCTCACACGCACCAGGCTACTCCATTCACACACCACAACACCGCCTCTGTCCCAGCGTGGCCTGGAGCAAGCGAGGGCACCCTGATCTTCTGAAGCCATGGAGCAGTTTTTATTGGTCCACACCTTCACCGGGAGCTGCTAGGGAGCCCCCGGAAGTTCCCAGACCCATCATGTTTTATTCTGGAATATCCAACTACAGGGTAATAAGTAAGCAATGCCTGCATGCAGCCTACTTTCCCTCCCCCACTTTGTACATGTTATTACATGCAGCAAAATTCTGGATTGAATAGCCTGTGATTCAGATAGGACGCCTTCTGCGGTGTTTGCTCAAACTTTCATTTACTATTAAATTTTAAAACAGTCTACTTGTTTAATGTTATAAAGCAAGAATAGAGAACCTGTGACAATTATGATCCTGCTTGGCCATTGAGTTTACTCCTTGGGGCTTATGGAAACTCAAGAACACCTGCAGGGTCAGCGGCTCTACTTTTTTTAAAAAAAGGGTGCAAAGGCGGCTTTGTCACTGCAGTCACAGTGGTCCATGAGCTTTCCCTGAGGCGAAGGAATACAGCTTTGACAACAAAGCCAATCAGGAAATATGCAAATCCAGCATCTCCCAAACATCAAGTGACTAACTGTTAACGTTCAGCTCAATGTGGGAGTCAGTCCGAAGTCTAGAATGTTTCTCGGTGCAGCAGATACATTTTCACAACTCACATTTTCAGTATGATGATCTCATTCTTTGCTGCCTTCCGTACTTTGCGCCCATCTCTTTTCAGAAACTTCTTGCATGTGTAGAGCTTTCCTGTTGATTTCTCCTTGGCTCGGAATATCTCACAAAACTCCTCTCTGGGAATAAAGAGTTACGTTCAAAATCAAGCAGATTGGGTCCAGCAGCTGGTGCAGATCAATAGTGCAACAGAGACCATGTATAAGTCAGCTTTATGTGCCTCCCTCTTCCCAAGGGTCCCTGTATCTTACGTTGCAAAATTTGGATTTTTGTCAGGCTGAAGCACACTACTCAGATTTACAAAAACCAGAAGCTGGGTAGAAGAGGAGAGTAAGAAAGGAGGCAAGAAGCAAATACCCATCTTAGGTTGTACAGTTCCACTGACTGGTGTCTCCAAATTTAGCTAAAGAAGAAGAAGAAGAAGAATTGGCTTTTCTACCCTGCTTTTTTCACCCATTTAAGGGGACTCAAAGCGGCTGACAAAGCTTTCTGTTCTCCCCACAACAGAACACCCTGTGAGGTGGATGGGGCTGTGGGAGCTCAGAAGAGAGCTGTGACTAACCCAAGGTCACCCAGTTGGCTTCATTTAGGAATGTGGAATCAAACCCGGTATTCCCAGATAAAGCGTCTGGCTCCCAAACCACTAGACCAAACAGGGATAACTAATTTGTAGCCCTCAAGATGTTATTGGATTCCAGCTCCATCAGCCCAAGCCAACACAGCTAGTAATGAGAAGTGCAGATAAATAGCAACTGGAGGACCACGGGTTAACTGCTTGTCAACTAACAGAATATAAATGTGATTAATAAATACATACCCCCCCTTCTACTTTTAACTTTTTTCAGAGGAAGGGAAGAGAGTTTTATTAGTCAAATGTAGCAGATAACCTTTGGAAGAAGAAAGCTGGTCATGAGCCAGTCATAATGTAGTTGTAATTGTACTATCGGATTAGCTACGTAGCGCCAACTTGCTAATGGTTTCTGTACAAAAAGGCAGCAATTCATAACAATATGATCAGCCCCGTGGATGGACATTTGCACAGTTACAATATTTTTATACATCCACAAATTCCATTCAGAGGTTGTGTGAATGGGACATTATAGAAAGGGCTAGAACGGTGCTAGGTATCGCCTCCAGGTCGGACAGGCAAGCACATTGCCTCTAAAGGCCGTCTGCAGATAGAGCAGGTGAAGGTTTTGTCTTCATCTTCAGCTTAAGAATGCCCAGAAGAAAACAGTGGGTCATTGTGTAAGACAAGATGTTGGACGAAACGGGCTACGGCCTGATTCGGCAGGGCTCCGTTTATGAGAGTTCAGCTTGTGTATACGGGCTATACACTCTGCACAACATCTATGGGCCTTTTTGCGCTTGGCTTCCTGGCTGTGAGAAGCCTTGGGCGAAATGTTTAGTGCATTCGAACCTTCCTCAATCCCTCCCCAAACTCACTTGAAATGTGAATGGCTGCCAGGTCGCAGACGTGTCTGGATGCTAAGGGGTGGTCCTATAACCGGGGCAACCACATCACATGATACATCACGTGCGTGCACAGTGTATCACGTGATGTGTCAGTATGTGTCATGTGCCCCTCTCAGACCAGGAACTGTGGATGGCGCTAGTGCAAGGTAAGTGCACATGTGGTTCACTTAAACCTGCACCACAGGTGTGTCATGTGGGAATGCTCTCGCGTGGAAGGAGCTGTTTCTGGCAAAGAAACAGATCCTTCAAGAGCATCTCCCATGTGAACTACTGGGCCAAGTGCAAAAAGAGCTGATAAGGTATGAAAACTATTATACAGTGGGACAGGGCTTGGCAGCGTGATTCTCTTTCCCCAATGCATGCTCACTGTTTATGTATGGAGGACTTTTACAGATCATCCATCATGCTAGGCAAGCCACGTACTTTTGATTTCCAATATGATCTTCTCTGCATCTACAAGATTATACATTATGTCATTGCACTGAATTATTATTACTTTCGTATGTGTCCTAGAGTATACATTACACTAGATACAGAGTAGCCACTTAAAATTGGTAAGTGCATTTGCAATATGATCTTATATGGTAAAATTAACCTTTTGATCACCAGCAACAAGTACAGCAGAGAATCAGGAAGTGCAGAAAAGTACAATTCGTTTCCCAAGGTGGCTTCTTATTACTAGGAGAAAAACCATTTTTCTTCACTGCCCCATGTCTGTGTGATAATGCTGCAGCGTAATAAAGATGTGCAGTTTCCACATCTGCCAAATACAATTTCTTCTGCCTTGCCCCACAGTCTAACTCATCAGTGCAGGATTATATTGTAGGTAAATCATCTTATTTGATAAAGAATATTGGGAGAAAGCAACAGTTAGCAAAATACATACGTTTTTATGACCTGCCCCAGGTCATATCTGTCAGTCACCTCAGATGGCTGGTTATAATCCTTCTTATCTCCCAGGGTAACACATCCAAACGGCATTGCCAAGACTGGTACTGAAACGTAAGGAAAAAAAAAAGAAGTTTCAGGTTGTCACTCTGTACTCCATAACCTCTTCCTCTCTCAGTTATGTCAAGCCCAGGCAAAAGACACTGCTAGGCAAAGCTGCCTTCTAGGTCTTATGGCAAATATGATAATAGGCATCCTGTTAATTGGCATCAATCTGGATGTGAGAAACTACGGGCATGTAATATCATAATTCCAAGCCAGCTGATCAAAATCGAAATAATGCTTCTGTAAAGTATGAGAAATAGTGTCATGCTTTCAGAAGAATTCAGAACAGAGCTTCCTGGGAATGCCAAAACAGACAAACAAAAGGATTCCTCCTTGGGTTTACATAAGTACAGGACAGATCTGATCAGTACATAGCCCATAGTACATAACACCTCAGTGGAAGACCATTAGCACCCAGACAGCTTTTTGTTTGCCAAGATGCCCAGCTGAAAACAGATGCTTAAATGTCAGGTATTGTAGTGACAGATTTGACTCATCAAGCAGCATGCCAGGTCAAGAGTTCAGCTGTCGGGACCCTTGAAGCAATCTAGCCCAGCCCCTTCCTGCAGATTCAAATTTTCTCACTTCAGCTCTGATTGGTTTGCCCCTGCACTCGGGGAGGAGACATCCTTAGAACAGAATAAAAGCAGGCCCTCTGAGCTATGGGACTTCATAGTCTTTTCCCCTGAGGATAGAACCATCATTCCCACGCATCTCCATTACTGCTGAAGTCACTGGAGAACTGGATCCAGCTCACCACGCTGAAATCACTCTACACTAGGCAGACGTGCCTTGATACCATGACTTGCAATTCCCCTGCTGCAGCAAGCCATAGCTAGCCTCTTGTCCCTGCTAGCTATCTGCCTCTCCTGGATGGCTCTGACCTTGTGCTTCTCCAACCTTGCACAAAGTCTCTTCTGCCTTTGAGAGAGAGCCTGTTCCTGCATTCCCAGCTCCACCGTGATCACTGCCAGATTCCTTCTGCAGACACCCCCCACGACTGGACAGTGAGAAAACCTCCTCCCTCCTCTATCCAGCCTAGGACCAGGGAATAGGTTAGGGACCCAACAATACTGCTTCCTCTGCTTTCCTCTGTTTTAGAAAAAGGAGCCTGAGCTCTGGACTTCAAACCTCGCCTAGCAGCCTATCCTATATGAACGCCTGCGCCAGGGACTTTTACATTTGACAACCAGAGTTGTCCCTCTATCTCAGTGGTTCTCAACCTTCCTAATGCCGCGACCCCTTAATGGAGTTCCTCATGTTGTGGAGACCCCCAACCATGAGGGTGGAGCAGCTGGAAGGTGGGAGGGAAGGGGGGCGGGAGACTTGGTGTGACCCCTCTGAAAGGGTAGTTCGACCCCCAAAGGGGTCCTGACCCCCAGGTTGAGAACCACTGCTCTATCTGTTGCTGCCCATTGCCATATGTACATCACCAGGAGGTTCCCTCCTGGCAAGATTTGATTAGTGGTGCTCTGCACAGCACCTCCTTTTGCTTCTATACCATTTTACTAGCCTTTTGTTTTGAATTATTAATAAAATCATTTTCATATTGAAGAAAAGTAAAAGGAACAGCCTTTTCTTCCCCACATTAAGACACTGGCATGGTTTTAATATGTTTAACATGCTGTTTTAATGTGCTCATTTTATATGTTGTAACTCACCCTGAGACCCTTGGGTATAGGGAGGGATAAAAATACAAAAAAATAAATTTAAATAAATTTAAAAACTCACCCTAAGGCTCTCTCCCTGCTGCCTTGTGTCTTTAAGCATCAACGCTGCTCTGGTGTTTTTCAAAGCCTTATATGTATCAATTTTCTTAGTGATGTCACAACAAGCTACATTCTCCAAGCTATTGAAAAGTGTCAGGATGTCTACTAACATATCCTCCCCACATATTCCTCACCAGCTTGTTGTCTTCTCCTCAGTTATCCATAAAACTCCAATACAGTAACATGCAACCACCACTTCCAACCTCTACTTCATCCATGGGAACCCTACATCAAGCAGACAGGGAAACACCGAGGTCTGACAGGCAAAATCGGGGACAAATGTCCATCTGGACAATATCACCTTGAGAAAACCCATGATGACCATTTTGTTTCAAAACATCCTCACTTCTGCAATTTATACTCCATAAGCCTGAAGTGGCATAGAAGTTCAACAGGTACAATGACAGCCTTTATAGTAGTAAATATGTATTGCTCTTTGCTCACAAGCATGCTCTGTTTTTCAATGGCTAACAGCTGGAGGTGAACAGTGCTGAATCTTTATCATTTACTGAAAAGCAACCACGAAAGTTGCAAAAAAAGTAATACTACATTTCTTTATCTTAAATCCCAGTTTTGTTGTAAATGGCCAAGTACCAGAAATACAGTCAATTTTTTTTTAGAGTAACAAACTTATCTTTCTGATCCTCTCCGTCTATTATAATCAGTAAGCTGCATTAAACATTTTCTGTTGAAAGAGACAGGTTGACTAACCTTTGCTATTTTAATTAATAAGTATATTGGGTTTCTGCAAGGGCGAAACATGAGGGACCTAGGCTGAGGCCTGTGTGGCTTGACCATATTGCAAAGAGGACAGAGTTCCTGACCTTTCATAGATGTAAGAAGGAATTTCAGAAAGTATGGCTAGTAACCCAGACAACACCTGTTGAAATTTCTCCTTCTGCACAACTATTAAATAGGCAGGAACTCTGTCCCCTTTTCTATATGGGAACCCTAACCAGCATCCTCTTTAGTGGCGCCTGAAGCAGTGGCAGCACTCAACTGAACTTGATTGATTTCAGAGGGTAAGCAGGGTCAGATCTGGTTAAACGTTGGAGGGGAGATTGGCAGAAATCAGTGGTTCAGGGACGTGAACAAAAGTGCTGATAGTCTGGATGTGACTTAGAGTGCCTCCAGATGGGAGGGAAGCTGTGGATTCGCTTTGCAGCTGCTTCCAATCTGACAAATAGGATGATGGAAGCTGAGGAAGGAGTCCACAGCTACTTCTTGTTAGTGTGACAAGAAGCTTTGATTTCCCACAACATCCCTGGAATTTCCCAATTTAAAAACTGCTGTTTAATCAGAAGCTTTAAACTCCGGGGGGGGGGGAGGAGTTGCAGGGATACTGTGGCAATCAAAGCAGTGAAGGGAATTTGCTGCTTTCCTGTGTGTCTGGAGGTACCTTTATATAAGTCCAAGGTTAGTCATGATTTAATTTTTGCTGATTTCAAATACAAATAAGGGTAGCTAACTTACTCCTGTCTTTGGCATAATATGTGCAGCCTGTGTTTCACGGAGTACATTATAAGGTCAACATTGTGCGCTCCCGTCTGTTTAATTCCTAAATTTGCAAATCCTGTCTCTGGACATTTCAGGATCGTTATATCCCTTACGTGGGAAGACATGAAGAATTATGTAAGGATTCAGTCTGACAATGGCTGTACATTCATCTCCCACTGAGGAAAGAACAAATACACGAAAAATGCAAGTAATGTGAATTTGGTTTTCATAGGTATAAGTGAAATTGTAATTATTTAGTATGACACTTTTTTTTTGAAGCAGATGCTCTTCACTTGAAAGAGGGTAAGAACACACAATGGCCCACCAATTGCTTCTGGGCATCTGAAGCAGAAGACAAAGGCAAAAC
>MTQE01000401.1:22792576-22803312 GCA_014337955.1 Aspidoscelis marmoratus
TAAGAACACATTTTAGACACTTGGGAAAACCACGTCCGCACAGCAGCACCCATTAGAGACACACTGGGAAAGCTGCTTCCGCATTTATATGTCTCTAATGGGTGTTAAGTGGCCCTTAAACCGGTTTCCAGAAAGACCACATTGAAGGTAGTCTTAATGGGTACTTGTGCTCTAAATCTGCATTAACGGAGGACGTGTGGGATGAGGCAGCCAATCGGATTTTACCTGCCCTTCCCGGACTGGTGGGAAGATTTGAATTTTCGTCATACTGTGCAGCGAGTGTTCTCTTACCAGCATTAAGGTAAGCGTGCAGTAGTGATGGGATAATGTGTCACCACTACAATTCATCAATCATGGCGCACGGTGCCCCCATTGCGACTGCGCATTCAGCTCCACAGTATTAACATGTCTGGACATGTAGCCCAGCTGGTCACGCCACATCACTATCTGGCCACATCACTATGTATTCTTTGGCTCCAGGAAAAAAAGGTACCTTTCCGTTCAAGCCTCTAATCACTAGATGTCCCTGTTATCTTGCTGTTTTATGGTGTTAAATGTTTAGCTTTAATTGGTTTTACTGTGTTATATTTTGTTATTTATCATTATTTAACTATTTACTAAATCTCCATAGTAAATAGAACCCACCCAAGTTCTCTGGGCAACTCACAATAAAAATATATTAAAATACACAGCCCTCCATATATATAGAAAAACAACAGCATATAAAAACAATATAGTTAAAAATACTTTTGGATTTTCTCTTGAATTAGCATGCCCTCAGAACCACTTTTGATACTTAAGGTTGGCTCATGGCAAGTTCATATCCCCATGTAGTATTAGTGGCAAGCAAATACAAATTGTTTGCCTTAACTTTCTTTAGGAAGATGCTAGGGGATTGAAACTATGGATAATATGCTTTCCAGGAATTTGTTCTATTTGAGATAAGATAACCTCCTTTAGGATGAAGGGTGGGTTGCAACTTGGGAAATAAACATATAAATATGCTAGCCAATAACTTATTTGAACTCTAGTGGCAGAATTTATTTCAGCAATGATAGTTGTTCTGCTAAGATAGAGCTCTTCGGGTTTTTTTTGGGTACTGCTTGCACTATTACTGTTAAAGCTTGTCTGATTAGAAATGCATGATGAGGTGGAGGAAAAGGCATGGGGAACAGTGAACAAAGCCAGATTTATAATAATACAGTCAGACCTCCGCGTCTGTGGGAGATATATTCCAGGTCCTACTATGGTTAATGAAAAACTGTGGATATTTCAAACAGAAGGAAATGTGAAATCCTGCAAGATTTCACAGGGATGATGGAAAATCTCACACCATTTCTTGTGATTTTCTGAGTGCCCCAGGCCTGTGAGAAGTTCCAGGTAGGCCTAATGTCATTGGGGGGTGGGGGGGGGAGGGTGGTCCAGTCACCATGGAAAACTGAAACCATGGTTACCGGATCAGATATGGAGGTTCAACTATATTTACTTTCAGCAAGTTCAAACACTGTTCATTATACTAGCCTATATTTCTAAAAGCTGGATATATGGAGGAGTGGAATAACATGGCTCTCAAATACTACATCTAGGAGACCATTGTGATGTCCTGTTTCACGCCAGCCACAGTTCCAGCTCTGAAGCTCACATCAGCTTCAGAGGCGGTCCAGGGAGTCTTCAAATGGTCCAAAGGCCAGGAACAGAGCTCCCACCCACCTCTCTATGCTATTCTGGACCATGGAGGTGTGCTGTCCATATAACTCTAAGGCCGAGGTTACACTTTACCATTTTAGTCCATCTCAGGAAGGCAGCTGTATCCAAGCCATTTTCGGCCTGGAGCAGCTTGGTCACACCTTCCTGATGCTGTCACTGGTAATCTTCAGTTGGTGAGGAGGTAGATAAAATGCTCTGCTTGATAGGAAAGTGTTCTTGGAGGGTAAGGGGGGGGCAAAGTGACTGGAGGGGCGGGGGAGGGAAATTGTAGGGATGGTGATGGGGCAGAGGAAGTTATGGCAAGAGGGAGGGAGCATGGAGTGGGAGATCATAGCAATGGCAGAAGTGATAGGGCAGAGGAAGTCACGGCAAGGGGGAGGGACACCATTTGGGGTGCCTTAGTCCAGTCTGCACTCTGGCCTGTGTGGATGGAAAGCACTGGGAGAAGGAGCATCCTCCCTTAAAAACCACCATCATGTGG
Organism: Aspidoscelis marmoratus; assembly: GCA_014337955.1. Lineage (NCBI taxonomy): Eukaryota > Metazoa > Chordata > Lepidosauria > Squamata > Teiidae > Aspidoscelis > Aspidoscelis marmoratus. The sequence goes on from MTQE01000401.1 coordinate 22,794,765, forward strand.
AAGGGAGGCTCACAGATCCCTTACAAAATTTATATCAACAGATTCACTTTACCTAAATTCTCTGAAGCAGGAGTTTTCAGCCTTAGGGATTCTAAGTAGGGTGAAGCAAGTAAACCAGAGGATCAAAAGGTTTTGAATTTAACCACAAGCTAGAACTCAGGCATTCTAAGAGAACTGCTCTTTAGACTGATGTGGTGCAGACGTGAGCGGTAACGTTCAGGGTGCTGATATTAAAATCCCACAGAGAGCTCATTAGTCTATTGGAAATATTTATTTCCCTTATCTTCAGTCTTTCTGTGTTCTGTCCATACAAAACCAATGATTTCCCCACTCTGGAGGTGCATTTAATGGCCAGAGGTATACTCTTCAGCCACAGTGGAGAAACTGGATGAAGAGATATGGAAGGAGAGAGGCTGGCAGAAGGTGACAGTCGGCACTGGCGGCAAATAAGCGATCTGTGAAGGAAGCAGTCCACAGAGAGACCCTGTGAAGCTGAACTGCCGAGAAGATGCGAGTGGACAGCAAATCACACAGAAGCTGGAAATACCTATAGGAATACTAGTGACTCATAGGCAAGCTGTGAGGATTAATTAACTAGTGTTTGCTGATGACTTTGAAGATGTATCAAATTTGGTGTACCATTAATTATAAATGTAATTGGGACAGGAGAGAAGGCAAGGCAAAGGTGCAATGACCAGGGGATGTTTTCTCAATTTTTTGTTCTACTTGTTACTTTCTTTGGAGGAAGGATCTGGAGTATGGGTAATTGACATTTCTTTTTTGAGCTAAAACCAAGAGGGAGGCAACCTTTCTTTTCAGCATATCTCTTCAGACTCAACAGCTGAGACCTAGGGCTTTCCTCCTATTATGGTTTTGAAGCAACTGTAGATCTCTATCCACTTTTCCTCAAAGGATCTTCGCTTGTACAGCAGAGGAATCAACCCATCAACTTTTACGGGTGGGGCGTTTGTCTGCCGCCCTGTTCTACGTCACTGTGATCTTTATCTGCAATACAATCTCCTAGTCTACTCCGTTCTGGCTTTGTTTTCATTTTCTCTTCCTGCTAAACATTGAACGCCATCAAAATTTCCCACTCCTGGCCCCTTATTTTATACCACGTATCTGAATATCAGAAGACACAAGATTCTGTGAACTTTATTCTTTACTGTATACTTGAATTGAATGAGAAAAAAAGAGCCGGGGCTGCCAGATCTGTCCACTGGGAAGCAATGCTAGATGATGAAACAGGACTGTTTTCAACGGTAAAGCCATTTTTAGAGCTCCTTTTCCTGCAAATAACTCCAAGAGCTTTAAGAAACCCCAAGAGTGAATAAGAAACATTTCTTTGGGACTAGTGTCTGGTGGAATTGCCAGGCAATCAACCTGGGCTGCATCCAGACATCAGTTACTTATTCTGCTCTATTTGGATATTCCAGAATAAAGCATAGATATGCCAGAACATCCATCCTTTATTCCAGAATATCCAAATACAGCAGAATAAATAACTGACATCTGAATGCTGCCCTAGTTCAACACTGGAGATTCCCTCCATGTCTGTTAGGTTGCCACAGGCTGTGGTACCAGGTTTTATATGCAGAGATGTACATCACACCCACCTCCACTCCCATTTAGAGAATCAATACGAAGTCCCTGACTTGAACTAGCTTAGTATGTATCAGAAAAGGGGAATCCTAAGATAATGTCTCAGATGATGTTTTGACTAGGGATAATTGGAAGGGTCACAGGTTTTCACTTGCAACATACATCAAAGCAGTTCATCTTCTACAGCAGCATTTTCTGGAATTTAACAGGTTCCTAGCTAAAGTCACTTCTACTGCTGACGATTACTCTGTTTAAGATCTTCAACATCCAGAGATGGAAGCCTATCATTGCTTATTCGCCTCTCTTCTACTTCCTAACATGCATTTTGCCTGGAGACCACAGAGTCTGTGCATTTATTCTCTTGCCACCAGCATTTCACCTGCAATTAAATGCAGTGCAGCAGGATTTTAAAAATGTTTTTCAAGAAATACAAACAAGAAGTTTTTAGAGTCTTAAACCTTCAAAGTGTAGAACCAGAAGCATATGGTACTGTTTTGCGGTAAATGGTAAACATTCTGCCAGCTAAGGTGGAAAAACCCACAGCCATCACTCCAGGCCTCTGCCCAAATGGGGGACCTCAAGAGGAGACTTAGGGAGGCCCTGGGACAGCCTGGCCCCTTCCCCTTCCCTCCCCAGCCTTTTTTTTTTCCACTCAGAAGGTCATGAGGTATCTAAAGGGAACTCTGAGGTAGGGCTACTGATGCTACAGTTATGTGAAATCCAAGTAGCTGACTCCTGGTGATTATATGAAAACTTCCATGCAGTTTTCTTGGCAGTTCATTAGTGCACCTTGCCATTGCTTTCTTCCTGGGAGAAGCTACGGACCAGACTACCACCCTCTGTTTTCCAAGCAATTTCTGTCAGATAAAGTTACACAAATACAATTAGCAACTGCTGAAGCTCCACTTCCTAGATATATTTGTTTCTTTCTCATCAGGCTCCTTCACACTACTGTCATCTTCCTGTAAGAATACCATGTTGCTTGGCAACGACCAGCAATGGAAGACTGCTTCCAGCACAAGCTTAGCAGGTTCCAGCTGTTCTGCCCTGAGCTTCTGACTCAGCTGTGTCCTAGGAAGGGAGGTAGATTCCTTCACGGACTAAGCAAGGTCTAACTGTTGAACACCACTTCCTGGATGCTGTCAGGTACAACCCGAACACAGAGCAAGACCAACTGCCAAACATAATCCTTATTTCATCTGAATACAATGCAACTTCAATTCCTATCTAGATCTGAGTAAAATTTTAACTGAGATTCCCCCTCCCAACAAATATTTATATCCTGCTCTTCACCCAAAGGCCCCAGGGTGGGTCATAACATTCAGTAAAAACAACATAAACAAAAACAACTGAGAGCCCCTCTGGACTCTGAAGCTGGGTGTGCATTTTCTAGACAACTAGATCAGTGATGGCCAACCTATGACACGCGTGTCACAGGTGACACGCCAAGCCCTTTTGGGTGACACACATGGTCACCCTGGCACCTGGGCATGTAGTGCTTGCTTGTTCTTCAAGTGTACGAAATACCAACTTTCAATTGAAGATTTAGCAAACGAAATTCAGCAACAAATGTCACTAACGGAAAGAATAATTTGTTTTTGCTTTTAATAAAATGCATATATCAAAAATATAACTTTTTTACTAGAGCTACAAATATCACAAAATTATGGATATTTCTAGATGTGACACAGCACCCAAGTTAAGCTAGGTTTTCTTGCGAATTTTGACACACTGAGCTCAAGAGATTTGCCGTCACTGAACTAGATGGTAAGCTTCAAGGCATGACTGGGAGAAATGCAAGGAAAGAAAGGAAAGACAAACCATTACCATTTGCCATGTCTTTATCTCCATCTGTGGCATTTTCTGCCAAAACAGCACACTCTACTGTAGAGGCTCACTCATGTTTCCCATTACATTGCCACCATCTTTGATAACCTGTTTTTCACCCGTTTCCCCATTATATTGCCACCATCTTTGGTAACCTGGCTCCTGGGGAAAATGTTTTTATTCAAAGAGTGTCAGAATCACCAGAATTCAAGAACAAGACACACAGCTGCCCATAGTAGGCTCTTCCATTTGCTATTAATACCAGAAGACAAGAAAAACAGGTGTAGGCAAAAGTATATCACTTAGGTTCTCAGGAACACTTTCTCACATCTCCCTTCCCTCTGTCACGGCCTTTCCCACAGAGTGGTTCCCACAAGAGCCATCTCTTGCTGTGTCTAAAGTAGAAGCCATGGGAAAGCTGGGTCTACCAAGAATTCAAGAGATCAAGGCCTTGTTTCAGCAAGAGCAGAATACAGATGTGCAGTGGCCCTTACAGTCTTATTATAGGCTGAAATACTTCAGGATAACTTCCAGCTAGGCTCAGGACTGAAAGGACTAGTGAAGGGAAAGATAAATGACCCAACATGACAGAAAGCTCCAAGAGCAAATAGAGGGACAGACAGTTCTGAAGGCGGAAATATGTTGTACTCCTCGGTGAACCTTGGAGTTGTTCCTTGGCTTACCAGAAACATAAAGCAACAGGTTAGGTCTCCTGTAAGCCTAAGGAATCAATTTCTTCAGAGGCACTGGCAATGCTGAGTGAAAAGGAGGAATCTGGACTAGGAATATTTGGGGAAGATAGCTTTTTGTCAGGAGCCCAGTAACCAAAGAGCAGTTAGAAACCTCTACAATTGGTTGCCTAGTCTGGACATATCCAGTTTGACTAGGTACTCAGCCTAGTATTTATTTATTACTGAACTGTGGGCTTGACCTCAACCTGCAAGATGTGATGAGGATGGTAGAACTCTTGCTCTCTCTGCCAAGGGAATCTATGTTCCTGCCTGGAGCCCAAGATACTGGCTCCACCTTCAGGGAAAAGGCCCTCTTTGTGGTCGGATTATCCAGTACTGCTGCTGGGCTGGAAGAAGTGCTGTGAACACACCTGCCCCATCCTGGTCTCAAGGGCTTCAAAGTTTTTACGCAGTGCAGTTTAGCAACAGTCAGGAGGTAGCCCCAGAAGTTGGCCAATTTTTGCCCAGTATTAATTAGTGCTGTGTGGAAATCAGCTGAGTCAGTGCCTTCTCTCTTATGACAGTAGGGATGGGGTATGGAACCCTTCACTGGCATTTACCAACAGGCCTTGTGGGGTAGCTGCACACCCAGGGCGAACCCCCACAGCAAGCTTATTTCACTTTCCCTAAACCGAAATAATAGAACCGGATGCAAACGCAAATTTGCCTGTTCCCATTACTTTTAACTTAATCGCGTTCGATCCGGATTCTGAGGATCGTACGTGGCGTATATGACTCAAGGGGGGACTCAAGTGGCTACTTTTTAAAAGCCGCTTTTCGGGGCCGCCCTGCCCTCTTTCTCTTGGCATGAACGCACCACCCATAAGGGACCCCTTCAGGGAGCCTAGCTGGGTGGCTGCCGCTTGCCTGGATGGATGAAAAACGGCAGCGGGCAGCCAGCGATTCTTTCCCCTCCTCTCCCCATTTCCCAGCGCACACAGCAGCAGCGGCAACTCAAGCCCCCTTCACAGCCACAGCCTTTAAAACAGAACCTCCAGGGCTTTCTTTTCCTCTCCCTTTCTAAAGGTCAGCACTTTCAGAATTGTGGAAATCTGCAACATTGTTATAAGGTGTGAAGTGGCTAGATTGCTACAGTGTAGCTTTAATGAGTGGATTTTTATAGTGCCTGTTTTGAGAGGTGGATTTTTCCAATGAAATCACTATCTTTGGAAGCAAGCTATTGGGGGAGGGAAACCCTAAACACAGATTCTCATCCCTTAACACGGTACTGTCCACACAGTAAAAAATGAAACATGTATCAAGCGCACGATCCGGAGTGAGACCTGTTGAAATCAGGATTGAGATTCACCACGCTTTGGGGTGGTTTAACACGGGGAAAGCGTGTTAAGCCAAACTGCCATGCAGACTCCAAGGATTGAAAACGTTTTGAATTCGACATAAGGCTGCCATGAAGACACGGCCTCAGTGGCGATTGTTGCTGCACCAGAGGGCCTGTACCAAGCACATTTTCCCATCACTTGGATTCAGATATTCTTCTGATACAGAATTACAGAACTGTGGAAGTGCAAGGCGCCACTAGGAACATTTAGTCCAACAAGACAGGCCTTTGAGCTGGATGTGATGACCACAGATTCTGGATTGGTTTTATGCCATTGCTATGTGTTGTATCTGGGTGGTGTATGCTTTGGTGGTACAATGACTGTAGATTATTTATTGTAAATTTTTACTGTATGTTGTAAATTACCCTGAGACCTGAAAGTGAAGTGTGGGATATAAATATTAAAATGAAATGAAATTTGACACCCTGGATTAACTGTTGAAATATTTTTATTAAAATAACTTTGAAATTCAACTGTGCAAAGTGCATCCTGTTTTAATATGCATGAGTCATGCTAGAAATACAACATAAATTAGAGGGTTACAGAATATCAGTGTACTATAACCCTCAGATGAGTTAGTTTTGCACATCATAACCATTTTGTCCTGTACTAATTTTCACAAAAAAGTAATTTATTTTAACATATTCCTGTTGAAAGAAGTGTTAGCCTAACACTTCTGGAAGTATTTGCATATTATTAATGGACTTAGAAACCACAGCCCAGTTAATGCCCAGTTAATTTCAATTTCTGAGACATTTGCAGTGGTGTTCCTGGGGATAAGACAGAGAAAAACTTGTTTTCAGGTCCCCTACCTTTGTTTAATTTTTTTAAACCCTAATCGATTACAAGGCAGCTGAGCATCCTGAAAAAAAGTTCATTGCCACTGATGTTTCAGACATTCAACTTGCAAATTTACCCAGACTCCTAGCTGATTGAATGTCAACTGGCATTGTTCTGCCAGTACACAAAGGAAGGAAGGAAGGCTTTCTGTTTGCAATCTATAAACTTAGTGGGGAAGGGGGCATGAGAAAGAATGATGTTTCAATGGCTACTAGAATGGATGCCTAGGTACATCCTTCAGACTGGAAAGACAGGCAAGAGTGCCTTTAGGGCCATTGCTGGGACTCAAGAGCATATGAAGGTTTTAACCTTGTCTTCTGCTTGAGATGCTCAAAAGCAATCGGTGGGCCGCTATGAGGGACAGAATGCTGGACTAGATGGGCTGTGGCCTGATCCAGCAAGGCTCTTCTTATTTTCTTATGTTCTTATGGCCATGAGATGACATAAGGGTAGAAAAGCTTACTGGGTGGCCATAGACCACTTCAGAGAGTTATTGTCAAGAGAATATTGTAAAGTAGACATTCTACGGACAGAGAGGGATGGACAGGATAGCTGTGTTACAGATCAAAATCTGTGAGAGAAATTACTCGTGGAACATACAGTAAAAAGCTTTTGCCTGTTGTTCTTCTCCGTCAACTGGAAGGTTGTTCTTTTTCTGGTATTAGAAGAAAATTGCCTCCATGATCGATTATCACCCTTCACAATATGAAATAAGGAAGTTCTTTATTGCTAATGAGTATCTTGACACCGAAGACAGACAGGTTATAGTGGAAAGTTCTGAGAAAAGGTGATGCACTGGAGAAGGAAATGACAAACCACTCCAGCGTTCTTATCAAGAAACCCCATGGATGGTATCAAAAGGTTAAAAGGTATGAAACCAGAAGATGAGCTCCTCAGGTCAGAGGGTGTCCAATATGTTGCTGGGGAAGAGCGGAGAGCCACTGAAAATAGCTCCAAAGCTGAAAGGACTCTCAGATGTGGATGGGTTTGGTAGTGAAAGGAAAGTTTGATGCTGTCAAGAATAATATTGCATAGGACTCTGGATAGGATGGGAAAGACAAAAGATCTCTTCAAGAAAACTGAAGGGTCTGGTGGTAAAAGGAAAGCCTGTTGCTGTAAAGAGTGGAAAAGACAAGTGGTCTCCTCAATAAAACTGATATCAAAGAACATTTCAGGCCAAAAGGCACATGATAGAAGGCAAGCTGGATGTGATCAAACATAAGGTGACAAGATTAAACACTGACATCTTAGAGGTCAGTGAACTACAGTGGACCAGAATAGATGACCATTGTTTCTACTACTGTGGGCAAGAATCCCTTAAAAGAAATGGAGTAGCCCTCATAGGCTGTGGTCATACCTAAAGTTTAATCCAGCTTCAGTCTACTTCAGAACAAGAGAACACATCAGCAAAGTGACCAGTAATTTCCTTTCCACATTATCTACCCCAAAGGTGAATTTTCTGAGTTATTTAACGCTAAAAGAAAGCAGCTTGTCACTTTGCTGATGTATTCTCTCATTCTGAAAGTGAACTGAAGCTGAATTAAACCTTAAGTATGACCACAGCAATAAACAATAAAAGGGTGAGTAGTGAACTACTGTGATGTTTTTATTTATTGGTCTCTGGGGTGGGGAATTCAAACCACACCCTCTGTATAAACTTGCCCCCACATCAGATCATGGAGTCCTGCATAAGATGTTGCCAACGGACTTCTCTCTCCTCTCTTCTCTGAATGTCAGTGCAGCAGGTTCCTACTATAAAGCAAAGGGGGAGAAACAGTCTTCTCCCTGCTCACTGGCAATGCACCCAGCTAGGGATCCAAACCAAGCACCTCACTTGCTCACTCCTTGCCCTGGAAAAGGACCTTGTTGCCCTTGTGTGTGCATGTACCTTTCTTCTTGGCTCCCTCCCTAGTGAGCAGCAGTGGGAGGATTGTTGCCTCTTTGTAAAATCAGACACATGGTCTGATATCTTTGTCGTTATACTCTTCATCTCCTCCCCTCAGCCCAGCCCAGTCTCCTCAGCACATATTAGCAGAGACTTGGGGAAGAAAGGAATGACCACGGCTTATCATTGGATCACGGGAAACTGAGACCACCCCTAAAGCATGGTTCCCCCCCCCAAAAAAAGGCTTGTATTCCCATTTGCTAAATAGGATTGTTTCTAAATCTAGCAGCGAGACCTCTTTTGATCCAAATATAGATAATCTG
>MTQE01000401.1:22803366-22817474 GCA_014337955.1 Aspidoscelis marmoratus
CTCTTTTGATCCAAATATAGATAATCTGTGTTTCAGGACCTTTAATCCTCAGAAACTGCAAATTCTTTTGAAATGTTGGGAACAGTGAGTGCTCAAAACAATTTCAAAGCTCTTTAAATCTTGAATGGGAACACAGCCTGAGAGATGTAGGTATATTTAGTCTGTCAAACAGAACACTGAGGCAATAGTATAGTCTGTACTTGGAAATATCCCCAGAGAAGAGAGCCATGACATGCTTGTGTGTTTTTTTTATCGTCCGTGAAAACAGGCCATGCAAAAATTGACTTAAGTTATACACAAGGCGGATTTTCTGAGAATTAGTAAAACAATTCTGAAGGTAAAAGCAGTTCAACATTCAGTAGTGAAACAGAGTGCCCCATCTCTCACAGAAAGTTGTCAAATGGAAGCTGGGAAGTCATCTGTTGGTGATGCTTTGATTTAGATTTCTGAATACAGCTTGCTGACCTAAAATGGCCCCATTCCATTCCTATGAATTTGGGATGGGTTCTGCCACATGGTAGAGTTTTTCTAACTTCCAGTTGTCACATTGATTAAAATCCCAAGCATTATCTTTTTTGTTCAAATAGTTATGTCATTACATATATTCTCTTTTAGAGGAAGCTGCATGGCTCCCTGAATTTACATTGTACTAATGCTTTTTATGATAGTATCTCCTCTGATCTCTGTCCTGATTTCTTTGTTCTGTCTCCCTGTGGAAACTAAGAAGACCATTTCTGGAAACTCAGAAGTTCACTTCTTACCTAGCAGGGAAAATTAGCATTTAAGGAAAGTTCTGCTGCAGTTAATTTCATTGGCCCCTTGTTTGAGTATCTAGTCTACAAAAAGAGTTTTTTTCTTAAAAAAAAAAGGAAAGGAAACACACTGACCCTTACCAGTACAGGTGGGGAAACTCTGGAGCCCAACCAAGTGAGAATGTAGATGTATTTCTTGTACACAGTTTGAAAAGTATGATTAGTTGCACATACAGTAAGACAATGTGCTACACCATGACCATTTGCCTCCATGGCTGAAACACAGGACTTTATTTTTGTTTAGTACCACAGTGGACTGACGCTTGGAGCTGCTCAAAGTTTTCAGGACTAGCATTAAATTTTAAAACAACCCTCTGCAATGATATCACAATTTGAACAAACAAAAAGTTAGGTCCTTGTTCTTCTATGAACTTGAAAAACTTCTATTCTGACATGGAGTCATAGGCTATGATCAGACACAGGAAGGAAGGAAGGAAGGAAGGAAGGAAGGAAGGAAGGAAGGAAGGAAGGAAGGAAGGAAGGAAGGAAGGAAGGAAGGAAGGAAGGAAGGAAGGAAGGAAGGAAGGAAGGAAGGAAGGAAGGAAGGAAGGAAGGAAGGAAGGAAGGAAGGAAGGAAGGAAGGAAGGAAGGAAGGAAGGAAGGAAGGAGGCACCTCTAAGAATGTGCAAAATTGTGCATTTGCAGATGTCTCAGGACATGGGGGAAGGAGGAAGTGCAGGATGAGGTCCCCACCCCTCTAGAATGCCCATAAGCCCATTGGTCAGAAGGAAAGGGAATCCCTTCCTCTGTCCACCCAGAGCAGTTTTGGTACAACCCGCAATAGTCTTCTTCCACCCTGACACCCTGAAAATATAACCACGCTATGGAATAAAAACACTGCTGGGATAATTTGAATTCTGGGCAGATTCGATTGTGGAGGAAAGCTTGGGTAAAAATTGCAAGGGAAATTTTGGGTGTGATATCTGGGAACCAGGGGCCGCTTCAGACCATCTTAAACATTGGGTATGAAAAGAAAATGAAGACTTTCCCCCACCTAGGTGTTGATCTTCTAATGGTCCAGGAAAACTCTTTTATGTTGCCTTGCCACCATTACAGATGTCCAAGTAACTTTGGAAGGCAACAGGTTGGTCAGGATGCATCTGTCTGCACAGTGAGGTTTTTCTGGGATGTCTTCTGGCTTGGATCTGTAAGATTTTAGACAAGACTGTAATCTACAATTGATTTGTATATTGCAAACTGTGCCACAGCTGCTGTGATTCTATAATGCTGTATTGTGCACAAAAGAAGGATGATTGGAAAGCAGGGTTAAGGGAAGCTGTTGGTGTATTTGTCATCAAAAGTGACTCATCCAGAAAATATCAAGAGCTAGAGAGCCAGGGACTGAAGCCAGCACAGATTTTCCTACTAGGCATGCAATGCTCTCTCTCTCTCTCTCTATGTGCTTTCCATAATACATTATGACTTCTATGCTTCTTGTCCCTTGCTCTTACAAGTAAGTCTATCATGCACACTGGTCATAAAATGGCCATTCTTAATAGGAGAGTGGGTAGGAGAGTCTGATCAGATAAAGAGAAGTATTTCTTCACCAAGAGGGTCATCGGTCCATCAAATTTGCTGCTAGAAGAGGTGATAACAGCAACCGGCCTAGACGGCTTTAAGGAAAGGCTAGACAAATTTATGGATAACAGGCATATCAATGGCGACTAGAATTGATTTTCAAGTACATCTTTCAGGCTGGGGGAACAGGCAGGATGCCGCTAAGACCATTTGCTGGAATTTGAGAGCAGGTTAGCGTTTGCCCTTGTCTTCTGCTTGAGATGTCCACGAGCAATTAGTGGGCTACTGTGTAGGACAGGATCCTGGACTAGATGGACTGTGGCCTGATCCAGCAGGGCTCTTCTTATGTTCCTATAACACAGCTCAATAATAATATTTGACTTCCCTCGGTTACCGTGATCGTAGAAACGTCCTTACACTGTTCGGCAGGGTCACTGCCTCTCAGCACCACTGATTTACATTGGTGGACTGCAAATTCATAGTTCCCTTAACCCCTAGGTTTCCATAACAATTAGATTTGTCTAACATGGTTTTGTTTGCAGAAACAAAACTCCAGTGTTATGTAAAAATGTATTTAAAAAAACAGGTTTTTTGCAAGGCTACAGCAAGTATTAAGTCCAACAAACTAATAATAAGTTGTAAGATACTGGGCAAACCAGGTGAGGGTCAGTAAAAAATTATAACTGAGGGCAGCAAGCCCTATGCATTGATTTTGCTATGTTTCTCAACTACAGTGCAATGATTTCAAGTGACGTTGAGCCTCTCACAGTAAAAGGTTAAGCTGCCAGACTCAGACAATCACTCTGAAAAATGTGTGGGTGAGAGCTGTTCACAGCTATATTTGATATACTGATATTGTTAATATGGATTTTTTATTGGTGTTCATGCTGTAAACACTGAAGGCTAGAAAGATGGGTGGTGATATTTTAAGTCAATAGTAATCAAGAAAGAAACAGTCATTTTTAACATGATCTGAGTCAGAGCACAACCCTCTTTACATGTCTACTTTGAAGGAAGGGCCACTAAGAAACCAATGTATGTTACTCCCAAATATGTGGGCATAGGATTGCAGCCCCCAAACAGGTATTTCCTAGTACGCACAGTCCCAGGGAAACAGTCTTGGCTATTTCTACACATCATGCATTACCCCAGGCTCTGCAGAGCTGATTATGGGGCAGATTGAGTGATCCAGCCCATGATCAAAGGAGTGGCTGGCAGTGTAAGGCAACAGCCAAATGCACTGTGGCAGCTCAGCCCTCCCAGGTACCTCAGCTGGGTACCCAGAAGCATAAATCTGGAACTATGTCTGGGAGCCTGACAAAATGGCATCAGGCTCCGTGTGCCTGGCAAACCGAGTCAGCAGCTCAATGCTGTCTGCCCACAAGCAGCTGGGTCAGTTTATGCCTGAAGCAAACACTGGCAGCATTTATTTGCTGGAACTTTCCTCAATGCTGCATCCCTTCTCTGGAGGCCTCCATTCTAGTAGCCATTGACACACCTGTCCTCTGTGAATTTCTCTAACCCTTTCTTAAAGCTATCCAGGCTGGTTGCTGTCACCACCTCTTCTGGTAATAAATTCCAGAAATCATGATTCTCTGTGAGGGTGCAGCCTTCACACCCTCTTCTGAGTGGGAACTCTGTGGGTGGGCAGGGTGGTGTGGCTGTAGCTGCGCAAAAGCACACCATGGGCCAAATGCCTTAGTAGCATCCTGGCACAAGCCAGATGTTCCTGTGACCACTGCCATGGAGATTTGGCCTGCCCAGGCTGGACCACCTGCATTTTAAGTGCTAGTGTTCCAGCTGGGGAGCACTTCAAGAGGCATTCTCTGCACCTAATCTTTGCCTCAGTGGGATGGCATTGTTAAATCATCCCCGTCAGTTAAATGTGAATAGGCCCTAAGAGGAGACACAATACAGTTTCAAGTATTTGGAGGGCCATCAGGCAGAAGATGGAACAGAACATGTTCCCTTTTGTTCCAGATGGCAGGGCAGGAACGAGTGGATGAACGTGAAAATGAATTTGGCTGAAGATTAGGAGGAGGCTCCTGAGAGTAATAAGTTCTAGATAGTGAAACAGCTCAGCTTCATTGGGGTATTCAAATGTCTGTCTGTCTGTCTACATTGTGAATCAAGTATGGTATTACAAGTTCAGTACTGATCAAGAAGTGGGCCTTGATGACTTCTTTGACATTTACACTGATCTAAAACAATCTCGTTCTAAAAACTACTATTGTTACAAAGTTTATAGATATTTATCAACTAACTCGGTTTAGCAGATGAAGAAGAGTTGGCTTTTCTACCCTGCTTTTCTCATCCTTAAGGGGACTCAAAGTGGCTGACAAAGCTTTTCTGTTCTTCTCCCCACAACAGAACACCCTGTGAGGTAGGTGGGGCCGGGAGAGCTCAGAAGAGAGGTGTGACTAGCCCAAGGTCACCCAGCTGGCTTCATGGAGGAGTGCAGAATCAAACCCGGTATTCCCAAATAAGAGTCCGGCTCCGTAATCACTAGACCAAACTGGCCTGATCCTAACCTTGTCAGTCATCATGGACACAGTGTTTTCCATCTAAAATTCAGTTAACATCAACGTATCTCTGGGTACGTTTTCATACCAGTAACACAAGAAGATGTAGTGACTACCACCAGACTGAATGGTTTTTAAAGAGCTGATTAGACAAATCTGTGGAGTGGAGGAGGTTCAATTGGCAGTAGACATGGTGGGTGTGCATCACCTCCCATGGCAGGGCATGAATGCTGCTTGTCATCATGTTCTGCTTTTGAGCTTACCATTCATACGTTGTTTTCAATATTTTAACTTGTCCTGCTCCAAAGGATACCAGGGTAAGAGACAACAGTACAGAGCAAGAACATAACAATGAAAAACAGAGGCAATAAATTATAAGAACGAGCAGTGATGACATATCAAATGCTGTTCTTGCCCCCGTTTTATCCCTTGAGAAAAACAGTGTTTGGATTTCATCTACAAAACTGTTTGGAGAAGCATCAGAAGCAACAGGAAGGCCATTATATGAGATAGGATGCTAGATTAGATGGGTTGTGGCCTGATCCAGCAAAGCTCCTCTTGTGTTCTTAAAACATATTGCTGGAAAATAATTCATGATAAAAGAAATAGTAGAAATAGTACGTGAAAATAACAAAATGAAAAACCTGGATAAACGTGATATTATTAACATTTGTCGTCTGGGGACACTTTTTACATATTCAAATAAATGTATTAAGAAAGATTCTTTGCTAAATGTTCAAATGAGCAGTTTCATATGCATGTCCAGCTACACTGTTCCATTATTTCTTGACGTAAACACAGATATGCTGCTTCCTCATGAAGTGAGATGAGCCCAGGTGCTGAGGTGTCTTGCGCAAAGTGCACACAAAATGACCCTGAGGGGAGAAGCTCAGTGAACACACATTGCACACTTCACCACCCTAAAGTCTCACAGCTGTGGGATGAAATTCCACAGTGACAGACCAGTCATGGCCCTGGACGCTGGCAATTTCCAGTTCAACACAAAAGCAGCCCAGCCAGAAACTGTCACTCTATAAGGAGGAGGAGGAGAAGGAACCTGGGTCAGTTGAGGGGAGCACTGAGGCCATTAGGGGGACAGGCTAATGTTCATGAGTGACCACTACTGTGGCCAGACAAACAAACAAGAAACCAGAAGGCATAGACTTCCTATGAGCCCCCCAGATGCAATATTTATAATGTACGATAACCAGTCCTTATTAGGTTATAAATATATGCCAACTGGCAGCAGCAACTCTGGGTTAAGCGTCAGAATGTCGCTATAGCTGCATATTGCTGTTGTTTTCCAGAGAGCAGAAAACAGCTTCAAGGATCTTTTATCGCTCACAGAGGATATAGCCTTCTCTCTACGGTCCCTGGTAAACCAATTTTATAGGCTTAAACATCTTAGCAATGAAGAAAATAAAAGCTTGGCCAAAATCAACAGCAAGACAAAAACGTGTGGCTAGCTGCCAGATGAAGTGGTACCTCCCTCATACCCTGTAGCTTCCCTTCAAAACTATTTGTGCCCCCACTGGTATATTCTCATATTTCCCTGTGCCTGTAATGAAAATTCTGGTGGGTCAGCAACATCACCTTGAGTTCCCGGCAGATGCAAGAGCACTACTGTAACACACTACACTCTGTTGATTATGTATCCCTCAGGTCTTATTGCACAATATTGCAGTGTGATGCCTGCCATTAGCAATAAGGACATGCTCCACTTTTATATGGGCCTAATAAAGAGACCAAACCACCCCCCCAGAATTAGTTTCTTGGCCTCACATTGATCTGAGAACTGCAGCAAATGGACTCCGCCTAGAGATCCTGCAGTGGATTCTTAAGCAGCTTCTGCATTATGTCTCTTGGCAAGCAATGCAGAGGCCGTTCTTGGTTCAAATCATTCAATCTGGGCAAAGAACAGTGCAGGGCAGGCAGTGCATGCCAGGGGGCAGTCATATAGCTGTAGCCTCTTCCTGGCCTTCATCAGAGGCCAGGGAATGAATCTTGCCTGGTTTCCAAAGTTGTGGGGGTGGGGTGGGACCTTGACAGCATGCTGAAAATGGTCCACTTCTGGAGTCATTTGTGGAACCTGGCAAAAGGGCACCAGGATCCACATACCACATGGCTGCTCCAGCTATCCAGTGGCCCATGGCCTGAGCTTGGCCAGGAGGCCTGGGGGGGGGGGCAGAGTGTTCTCTCCAAGGTCCTGCATCCCATGGACTGCTCTAGTGTGCAAAAACCACATCCATCCCTAGGCAGCCACCAGCATGGTCCAAATGTCTACTGTGGCATTCTGACTTGTTACTCTGAAATGCAACATCCAGCACCTCCTTACTGGGCATCACCATCTGATAATTTCTGGATAGGACACTTGTAATGTGCTTTAAGTGGGACTTGCCCTTGAAGATTATTCTGAAATTGGAAAATGCTGCTCGACAGCAAGCAGTCTAGCAGGTTGCCTCTGGACATTTTTAGCTTCAGTAATATTTTTATTATAAAATAATACCAGATATGACATGGTATTATTAAAGTAGGGTTTGGCAGCACACATTTTGGTCCCTCAGGTTGATTACATTTTGATGCTCAGGTTGATTACAATATATTAATTGTATATTAATATTAATATTACAATTACAATGTTAATATTACAATTAATATATTGCAATCAACCTGAGCATCACTGGTGAAAAAAAGCAATAAGACAAAACAGCCTGAAGTACTCTTAAAACATCTAAATGCCCTGTGGTGCTGTCGGTCTCACTCTCAATTTTAAAATATGTGATATGCCAGAGTTGTTTGTTGTATATTTAAAACTGTAGATGGAATTCCCTTTCTTGCCTGATGGAATGCTTGGGATGATTCTGAGCTGGCCAGTACACTGGAGCTCCCACCAATGTGCAGAAGGAAAGCTGCTGGTCTAGTAGGCAAAAGTGTCCTGTGTTTACTTTGAAGGATGGACCAAGGGGCACATTCAAACATGCAATGCTCTTCCAGCAGTCTGAAGTGTTACAGCCTGATAAAACAATAAAAAACCCACAACTACAACAAACCAGGCAACTTTGCTACATACCGTCTGTGCTTTGTTTTTACTATTGCTATCTGAAAAACCAAATTTAAGGTAAAAGTCCTATATTCTGTTCACTGAACTAGGTGAACTTGATGCCTAGTTATAATTGGCTTATATGCCAATTAAGAGAGTAAATAATTAAAGAGTAAATAATTAAGAGAGTAAATAATTAAAAAGTCAGGGCAAGAAAAGGTAAACCAAAAATGTCAGGAATTTAAGGGCCTTTCCACATTCACCCTTAAGCTGGTCCAGAGGCCTCCCTTCCATACAGTGGACTAACTGAAGGTGAGGCCCACCAACCTGACCAGTTCACAAAGCTTTGTGGTAGTTCTAGACTGCAGAAGAAAGCACCTCAAGTTCTTTAGCTGTCAAAGAAGAAAGACCTGAGGGTTCTGCATGCTAGTTTTCTACTGGCAGGAAAATTTCCAGTGCCTATTACCAGGAACTGATCTAGAATAGAGTTTTTGGGGAAGCCCTGAAGTCCAACAAAATTACAACATAGCTAAGATACATCTGTCCCAAGAACGGTGGAAACCACAGTGGGAGAATGGGCCTTTTCAAACTTGGCCCAGCAGGGAAGGCCTGCGATGTTCCAGCACAGAGCACTACAGCTATACACCTGGGGGCCCCTCTGGCACACACAGAGCCCGATCTGGGATAGAAGCAGCTCCAGTCAGTGTGGATCTTCCATGTGGGAGTATCCCCCAGCCAGAGCTAGCGCAAAAAGGCTCATAGCCTGCAACAGGATTCGAACAGCAGGTCCCTATTCTGGGAAATAATCCTGTTTAAAGCCCAGTGCAGAAGAGGCCAGAAAGACAAAAGAGGTTTGCAACAATGCTCATATTTGTGTGCATGAGTGAGACAGAGTTTTCTTCTCTTGAGCAAGGGCACGGAAGGAGTTTGATTTCACAAGCAGTCTTGCAGAGTTGGATGGCTTTATACAAAGCAATCCTGCAAACGAATTGGGATTTTGGAAAGCTTTGAGAATAAAACCATGTGAATAAAAAGAACAGTGGGAGGAACTGCTAAATTGCAGTCTGTTCGTTCTAGAGAGCAGCTTTATTGTCGTGCAGCTCATTCGGATTCCTCCAAAGAGGAAAAGCAAGAGAGACAGATTGTACAGTGACATGGGGGCTGAGAACACAGCCAGGGCTGGAAAGTGACACCAGTCGTGAGATGGGAAGTCAGAAGCAAGTAACGCCCTGTGGCATCTTCTGCACAGAGAAACAAATGTTGACATAATACCTTCATTCTACTACACGGTGCTCATGGGAAGAAGGTTTCTGTTGACAGTGCTGTGCATTTAAAAGGGGGGAAAAGAATGAGTAAAATAATGATGGTCCTCGCTAATCCTTGTATATTGTGACGGTGGGACTACAGTTTCTTTTCAAACACCGAATACAAGATAATTGGCAGAATGTTGGTTTCAGAAGAAAGCCAAAATCTAATTACAGGCGTTGGCATTTTAGGGAAGAGAAGCCAAAAGAGACATCTCCTGCATCAGCTTCAGGTTCTCAACAGCTGGAACAGTGACAGCCCACAGATCAAGACTGCCTAGCATTAGAAAGGGATCAGTAATGCCACTGAAAGCCTTTGTTTCCCTTGCCTGAATCATAACCCTGCCCTAGAGCCCAGAGGCCAATTCGCACTTGGCCTCATAGTAGATGATGGGGTAGCTTCTGGTAAGGGACTATTTCCATTTGCAGGAGGTGTTCTCAACTCAGAAATGCCTTCTCTCAAGCATCTATTAACGGTGGTACATGATCTTCTGCTAGGATCGGGGTCACCTGAGGTACCACACAAGCACACTGGTGCCTCAGATGACCCTAAACGCGACTGCGCGTCCACAGAGCATCATTGTCACCATGGCAATGGTGCATGCATAGTTGTGCCAAGATCCATGAAGGAGATGGCGGTGCCCGGACAGACATCCAGACCCAAATGAGGGGGGCTCGGTTTGGCGTGCACTAGCATTTCTAAATGTGAACACTAGTGCATGCTAGGGGAAATGCACTTTTCCTGTCCAGTGGATGGGATGCTAAGTGCAGAAATGCCTCAGTTTTGGTGGTTGGAAAGAACTAGACTTTCAGTTGTGCCACTTCCCTGGCCTTACTGCCCCATTCTGCTGATCCTTGCCCTGATCTTAACCTGCCAGGAAGGCCATGTTCAGCTAGCCAGGTGAACATCCTTTTGGGTATCCAGTACTGTTGAGACTTGGGCTGCCCCTATATACAGTACATACAAACAGAATTCCTGAAGTTTTGTGTCTTTGTTACGCTCTGTTCACACCTATGTTTTAATCCAGTTTCAGTCTACTTTCAGAGTTAAAGAACAAAGCAGCAAAGTTAGTCCCTTACCTAACACAAAGATGGATTTCTGAGTTAGATCATGCTAAAAGGAAACAGTTTAACAGTTTCCTGATGCAATATATCACCCTCTTCCAAGTAACAACCTTCAAACTCAAAAAAAGAATTAAAACCTTAATCCACCTTCAGTACTGTGTTGATATGGGGTCTATTCGCACTTGGCTTTATTCTGGAATATATCTTGGAATAAGCGTCTGCTGTCCACATGTTAGTGCAGACTATAGGATGCCCCAGGTGAGGCCTGCCAGAGTCTGCATTAGCATGTGGACAAGAACCCCCTGTTCTGAGATATATTCCAAAATACAGCCAAGTGCGAATAGGCCTCTGGATAGAGGAAAGTCTGTTTGGAGGGAGGAAAGTCTGGAAATAAACCAGCTCAGCCTTTAAAGGTATAACTAATTGGACTGGAAAATGAAGAAGGATTAAACTAAAGGTGTAACTGCGACTTCTGAAGGTGGACTTACACCGGATTAAAACTTAGGTGTGAAAGCAGTCTCTAGTGTACTGAAGAAATGGAAGGCCAGTGGAAGCCTGGATTGGAAGAAGCCTGGTTCAGAAGTTAAACCCTTGGGGTGCTTCCAAATTTGCTGCCAGAAAAACGTATCAAACCAATTCCTGCACCACCAACACCACCCCCGGAGCCACAGGCCTGGAGCAGGCAAGGGAGGGGCTGATTCCACACGGATCCAGGCAAAGGAACGGACCAAAGACCTAATTTTTTAGGTCTTCATCTTAATCCCGTTTTTGGAGGTGAAACCTGTTTTAGAAACGGATCTTGCATGCTAAAATGCAGAAGCGGCCGCCTCCAAGGATCCAGAAGGAGGTCTCCAGTGCGAAAGTGAAGTAGGTAAGTGTTTTAGATGTGTGTTAAATATATGTTTGATCCGGTTTCCACAGCCAGTGCAGAAACACCCTTGGTTTGCAGTGCAACAGCATTTGTTCCAACAGCTGTAATCTTGATGTGGATCTATGCAATAATTGCAACAGATAAAATATCTAATAGCACTTTAATACCTTCCATTCGAATTACTGATCAAAATCTATATGAAGTTGTCCAAGGCAATCAATAATTTCGGAGTGAGGGGTTATTACCATGCCAATGATAGTCAGTGCCATTTCTACATTATATCGGAATCAAGAGAGATTGGAAACATTCTTAACTGGCGCTTTGATACTGTGAGGGTTTGATAAAAGCTTCCTCTGAGTGTTGTCCTGCCAGGGAGGGAGGAAGAGAGGGTTATATTTTAATGTATGTTTTAGATTGTTTCATGATTTTATTGTTGTGACCCACCTGGGAACTTTGGAGTCCATAAATATTCAAGCAAGCATAGCATGCATCCAGACAGGATTAAAATGGCAGGGAATGCTTTCAACATGTCAGACAGATTTTTTGATGCTCCGCAGTTCCTGTGCATTATAGAACAATCCTCCATAGTAAAAAATTCTGCTTACAAAGGCATTCACTGCAGAGTAATCCTTTCCTCTGCATTTTTGGGGTTGTTTGTTGGCATATGAGAGCAGGTGAAGGTTTCACCTTTGTCTTCTGCTTGAGATACCCAGAATCAATTGATGAGCCACTGTGTGAGATGGGATGTTGGATTTGATGAGCTGTGGCCTGCCCTAGCAGGTCTCTTCTGATGTTCTTAATATAAATAAATCTGGTTAGATCCTCCCCAGCTCAAATAGAGAGTGTACCTCACAAATAGTATGTTCAAGTGGATTGTTAGGGATCTATGCTGATCATAGTTTTGATCACAGGAATGTCCACTTGCATGGACATTTAAAAAAATGCACTGTGAATAAACATCTTCCCACAAATTCATGCACTAACTCCAATATGTAGAAAGTGTGCATTTGAGTGTGTGTGAATGATTGGGAGCAGAAATGTATTCATACATACCTAGGCATCTGTAGGAAAACAGAAAAAATGCAATCTGATGAGTATTGAAGGAGAAACAGAATACAGGCTTTGCAGGGGGTGGGTGGGAGATAAATCCAAACGAAACTCTAAAAAAAAATCTTTAATTTTTTATGTTCAAAAGCTATTGAGTTCACAGTACTACTCTAAAAATCTGTGATGCAATTGTACCACTGGTTGCTACAGTTCAGAAAGACTACTGAGGAACTGGAAAAAATCTGGAAAGTATAAAACCAAAAGAATAAAAAGACAAGAGCAGCTCTCTTACAAGGAATAGCTGGAGCATTTGTGGCTTTTTAAATTTAGGGGGGAAAGCAAGAGGTTGCACTGAGATATGAGAAAAGGTAGATGAGCCATGGAATAACTGAAGCTTCATCCAGAAGTCACTAACTTACTCTGCGTCATTTGGATAATCCGGAATAAAATATGTCTGGGGCCCCGTTCCCACTGGGACTTTATAGTGTGTCAAAAACGATTTGAAAACTGTTTGCCCGCATCAAAAATTGGCTTCTCGCACTTTCAGGGGAGTAAATTGAAAAAAAAAATGCATTAAAAAAATACTTGTTTAAAGGACTCTTGCTCCCGTTTTTCTTTTTAACACTCTTTATTTTCCCTTTGGAAATGGTACACTCAGTATCCCTTTCAGCCATCACCGCCTTGAACCCGCCCGCCTGCCCTTTCCGCCTCCGCTGCTGCCGCTGCCTTACCCACCTGCCATTTTGGCCACCACCAGCCTTTTGGGCTGCGGTGTGCCACTGCTGCCACCTTGCTCAGCTTCCCACTGAGTAGCCGTGGTGCTCCCAAGGCATAGGGAGGAGGAACGGCGGTGGGTGAGCGAGCTCTTCTCTCTCCCCCCTCCCTTTCAGCCACTGGCGCTGCTGCCGCTGTGCCGCTGCTGTGCTCCACTTTTAAAAGCAGAATTAACAAAAAAAATAATGTGCATTCGCATCCGTTTTTGTTAATTCTGCTTTAAATAACCCAGGTGGGATCACAGCCTGGGTGTGCTTTACTCTGGATTATCCAAACAACATGGAATAAGTAAGTGATGTTTGGATGAAACTTCAATGTTTCCTTCTTGAAATCCTGAACAAGTTCTTGGCCAATTTTGCACCAGAACCAATTAAGATGGTTAAAAATAAAGCTCTCTATTGCGGCCATAGCCACTTTGAAAGGTAAAAGAAAAAGAGGAAGAGTTGGTTTTTATATTCTGCTCTTCTCACACTTTAAGGGGACTCAAAGCAGCTGACATCCCGCGTCAAAGAGCTTGCCACTTTCCCTTGCTTCTGCAAGAAGCCCCTAGCGGAGAAGCGGTTCTAACAGCCACTTGCGGCTTCACTTTCTCGCTGGATTTCTCTAGGATTTAAAGTCACAGGATCCCTTTTCCCCAGCAATTCCCGTTGCTTAAATAGATAGCACTTCAAGCAGAGTCCTCTTTAAATAACAAGAAGATGTGTTCCTTATTGTAACCATCAGTAAGAACCAATAAATAAATAAATAAATATGAGAATCAATGAATAAGTAAGTGGCTTCTCAAGTAATCACACAGTGACAACCTACTCTACCCTAGGCTGCCTAAAGGTTTCTTCCTGGCTTTCACCCCAGGCCTAAGAATCCTTGGAACTATGTTGGAATCTCTCCCTCAGGATGTTGAATAGTCACTTTAGAACTTTCCGAGCCTGAAAACCCAAATCATAGAACAATTCCTCTCTTGGGATGTTGCCTTTTATATTCCTGCAGCCTGGCATGGGCTGCCTCTGATTGGCTGCACCTGTGGGTGATATCTCCCCTCTTTCTTATGCTAATTAGGGTGCTCTGCCCACAGCTTACCTTACTGTTCCTTTATCTACAATAAATCCATTACCTTAAATACATTATATTAAACACTTTAAATACATTGCAAGCATT
>MTQE01000401.1:22828132-22862142 GCA_014337955.1 Aspidoscelis marmoratus
TCAGAGTGAGAGAACACATCAGCAAAGTGACCAGTAGTTTTCTTTTCACAGTATCTATCCCAAAGGTGAAATTTTCTGATTTAACACTGAAAGAGAACAGCTCATAGTGCTGCTTATGTAGTCTCTCACTCTGAAAGTGGACTGAAACTGGATTAAATCTTAGGTGTGACAACAGCCTAAGAAAATATTCTCTTTTGAGTATGTGCCTTAAAAGTAAGTCCTGTAATTCCAGTGTCAGGGGATTCAGAAAACACTAGCAATTATTCAGAATAAAGGTCTTCTCTCATCTCTTCTTCAAATGCTCAGGGTGGCAGGGAGACATTGCACAAATTACATTCAAATTACATTTTTCTGATTTCTTCAGCAGAAAAAGGAAGCCAAAACATTTATATTAGTATAAGCCTGTATCCACAAGGAGCAAAAAAGCACTCCGGAAATGCCTCAAAGGCGATAACATCTGTCACTAATTGTGTCACCATCTGCAATCTGCTTTTTCTAAAATGTTTCTGAGAGGGGGAAGGGCAGACTGATGTGTGAACAATCCCATCTGCAAACTGTCTCTAAGCCACCTCAGAGGCCTTTTTTTATTTTTGTTTTCCACTGCGTGCAAATGCAGCCTAAGATAAACTAACATAAATTGATCAATTGTAGCCAGCAGAACTGCAAAGTTGGGGAAGGGGGCAGACATGATCACGCCTTCACTTTAAACCATCTTCAGTCCATCTTCAGGTCTGACTGTTCACACCTTTCCATTCAGGAAAGTCCAAATAGAGGGTGGAGAGTCCACAAATAAAATGGATGGAGGAGAAAAGCTGTGATCAGTCAGACCCGAAGATCGAGTGAAGAAGGTTTAAAGTGAAGGTGTGCCCGTGACCAAGGACTTCACTGCCCCTGCAAAGCAACCTCTGTATCTCTTTTCCTTTGGAAATATGAAGCAAAGCTGGGTAAGACACAAATCATCATAAAAGAAATTCACAGAGGAAAGAAAAGGCTTTGGAGATAGTCTCTAAGGGTTCCAAAGGGTCCCTCAATATTCCAGAAAACAAAATCGTGCCTTCTGCATGTTTCCATGTTTTGGACTAGCCCTTGATGTTGAGGACAACTGGTGATCCAAACCAAGGGCCTATCCATCTGGATCACACTCTGCCTGAGAATAGGTGTACTTGCTGGAAATGAATGTGAGTAAGTGCTGCATCAGCATGTGGAAGGGAGGCTCCTAGTATACTTGCTGGTCTGGTATACCGGCCCGTACAGAATCACCCCAAGTCCACTCATGAATTAAAATTAAATCACTGTCCTCATGGAACAACAAGAAAAGGGAATCTTATGCCACAAGAGCAGTATATGAACAACTAGTGTGAGTGTTTGGACAACTTAGCAAAGTTTTTTCACTAAACCAATTAATTAATGATAATGATGATAATATTCCAGTCAGGTGAAGAACAAGCATGGTGGTAGCCATCACAATTCAAGTCCCAGACTGGACCACCAACACTTAAAAGTGCAGATGGCCAAGTCTGGATATGCCAGATCTCCATGGCAACTGTCACAACAGCATCTGGCATGGGCCTGGACATTCTCATGGCGATCAGGACATAGCATGCAACTGCACAGCCACAGTCCTGCTGCCACACTGACTCAGGATGCCAATACTACTCCCCTGGAGTTACTTAGCTGCTCCTGGTCAAGCTACTTAGGATGGCTTGATGAGCTCTGGGATGGTAGTCGGAGCATGGCATTGGGCCTCACGAGGAAGCATATAGAACAGCTCCACCTGGTATGTGCGAACAAACCCTTGATCTGCTGTGTATCTACTGTCTTCTACTCCTATTCACTTCCTGTTCCTCCATCACAGATTTCTTAGAGGAAAGTAGAATTCATTAAACCAATCTATTTTCTTTTGTTGAATTTAAATAACTGTGTTTTCATGAAATAGTTCTTAGGGGGATATTTTTCTGCAGATCCAATGTTGACTGGCATGTTTGATCTTCAGTCACACAATCAAATCACTTGCCTATACTCAAAGACTTCAAAACCATAACACATCCTTAGTGTTGTAAATTCTCATTCCCTTGGATTTCTTTAATAGGCTGTACCAAAGTCAAAGATCCCATAAACACTGTGGAACAACTATGAATACCACAAGCATGAGGAAACTAATTTTTTTTACATGGAGACAAATCAAACCACAAATAATCTCCTCAGTCTTTGTAGGCCAGCACAAAGAAACTCTGAGAGGGTTGGAAATGGCAAATACAAAATGGCCATCATGGAACAAGGAAAGAAAGCATAAAATTGGCTTTAAAATGGATCTACTTTTTTTAACCTTTTGGCTAACTTCAGGAAGAGAAAAGTGGTGTCCAATCAAAGTGAAGTTGGAATACGCTTGCTTAAAAATTTGAGCTTGAAGAACAAGCTGGCTCTAGAGTGTCAGGAACCTTGAACTAAAGAAAGCATGGGAGAGGGGTTGGGGTAGAGTCTGGTGAGAGTAACTGGGGTGGGATGGGATAGGGAGCTGATGGACAGGAGAGTTAGGACAGGCAAGGGGAAGTATATTTTTTTTTACCTAGAAGGTCATCAGTCTATATGGAATTCGCTGCCAGAAGAACAGCAACCAGCCTGGATAGTTTGAAGTAAGTGTTAGACAAATTTATGGAAGATAAGTGTATCAATGGCTACTAGAATGGATGCCTAGATACTTCCTCCAGGCTGGAGAGACAAACAGAATATCTCTGAAGGCTGTTTGTAGAGAGTCAAGAGGAGGTGAAGATTTTGCCTTTGTCTTCTGCTTGAGATGTCCAGAAAAACTTGATGGGTCATTGTAGATGGCCAGTGGCCCAACACAACAAGACAGGGCTTCTCCTATGTTCTTACATTAGTAAACCCTGCTGGGAACCTGGAGACAACGTTAGGGGCCTTCACACAGCTGGTGGGATATTGGCATGGGCAACAAGCATTCTTCTATCGGCATTTCTTCAACTCAACACTACAACAGCTTCTTGAGAGTGGGGTTCCTCAGAAGCCACAATCAGAACCAACGATGCCCAGAGTCTTGAAAGGAGGCTGTAGCCCACCCAAAGAAGCCTAGACAGCAAGGAAGCTGCAAGGCAGGAGCAGGAAGGGGAGCAGCAGCGATCTGAGCCATCCCAAAGCAAGGAAAGGAAAGGCACTCCTCTCTGTTACCTATGGCCTCCCTCTCTTTGCCTGGGTATTTCTGAGGGAACCCCAAGTGATCACCCACCCTACCTACTGGAAGACCCCACCCTGCTTAAATGCTCACTGGGCATGAATGCAGATGTTGATGTGAGAAGCAGTGAGTGGCATAAGGTTCAACCAAGTAAACTGCCTGCATGCTTTTTTGCCTATCTGCTTGTTTCTTAAGAGTGCTCAAGGCTCTTCTGGCATTAAGGGTGACTCCTTGGCACTCTCCTGCACCTTGGCAGCAAGTCAGCCTCCTATTGGCTCACTGGTGAAGCCATCCTTGGTGAGCAGTCACAAAATTTTCTGATCCACTCACAGGCATCCAGGAAGACTTTGGTGAGTAAAACCAAAGTGGCATACTGGGGATTGCAAATCAAGACCTTTCTTCTCTTAAAGTACACCAGTCTGACCAGTATTCTGCAATCCATGAGAATAACGACCATCTGTAGATTACAGCCAAGGTTTGTCGCAGCTGTTATCATTCTTAAATCTGTCACGGCAGCAATGAGCCTGAAAAGGCAAGGCTACTGCCAGCAATGATAACAGTAGGTTGAGTAGGTCTACTTGAGAGACAGCAGAAGCATGGCACTGAAATGACCAATGGAAGGCTTGGCATTTACTGTGCTTTACAAAGTGCTTACAGTGGGTCGGAGATGTCTTCATTCAGGACGATGTGGACTCACACCCTGCCAGCACACTAATGCAGGCACAAATGCAAAAGGCCCAAGTAGATCTTCCATTCCTTCAGTCGAGTTACAGTGCCAGAAGACAACATGTAGCCTCTGCCAAAGTGATTTCCTTGAGATCAGCAGACTAGATCCACTGTTGTTAGAAATGAACAGATGCTGCCATCAAATCATGGCTTTCCCCATCTTGGTCATTAATCCAGAGTAGCCTCCTTCAAACCTAAAATAGCTTCTGCTAGTCTACATCTGAAGGGCAAAGCACACACTATGAATACAGGTGGCTCCAGGAAGTTTAGTTTTTGGTGTTTCCAGATAATACTGGGGATGAACTGAATTTTCATCATTCCCTGCTAGCTGAAGGGTTGTAGAATCTAGCCTGCACACCATATTTGACTTCATAAACGATGATCTGCTTTTCCTGCTCAGGGTTAACACCTAGCAACTACGCATTCCAAAAGCCTTGCCAGCAAGAAGAAAAGTTGGCTTTTATACCCTGCTTTTCTCACCCATTCAAGGGGACTCAAAGCAGCTGACAAAGCTTTCAATTCTTCTCCCCACAAGAAGACACCCTGTGAGGTAGGTGGGGCTGTGAGAGCTCAGAAGAGAGCTGTGACTAGCCCAGGGTCACCCAGCTGGCTTCACAGAGGAATGCGAAATCAGACCCAGTATTCCCAGATAAGAGTCCGGCTCCCTAACCACTAGACCAAACTCGTTCACTAGCACTTGTCCCCACAACTCCAGAAAAGGATCTTTCTAAACATTCATCCTTAGTTTAGAATGGTTTTAGAAAGAAATTGCCTGCACATCTATTTTAATCTACTTTCTTCTCGGATCAGATGTGTTGTGCATGTTCTTGAAACCACACAAGAATCTGGATTATCACTTCATCAGAAGCAGGAGCAGGATGAAATGTATACATATACATTAAGCAGCAGCCTATATATAAAACCGCTTCCTGGTGTGTGTGTGTGTGGGGGGGGAATCTGTTTTGTGTCTCCAAAATGAATGTGTCATTGAGCTGCAGTTTTTCACTCCAGCTCTGCAACTTGTTGAGAATAGTTTATCCAGTATTTTTCTTAAGTGCCTTGAGGGGGAAAAGGGCCCTAGTGCTGTGAAATATATACTTAGATTTGCAAAATGGAAATACAGCATTGCTTTTTAAAAGAAATAAGGAAGAGAACAGGCTGTTTGCCACCTCACTGAGGTAATTATTTATTAATAAAATTATGAATGATGTTACATAGGTCTTCTCAAGGCAATTTAGTATTCAAAATTTTTAAAAATCATATACTGTAATAAAAATTAAAAAGATCAGCAACATAGCAGGAAGAATGAAAAAAACCCTCTCAGTAGTTTTTATAATCTGCATGACAAACCTATTTTGTCATCCATAATCCTCAGCAGGTGTTAATAGAAATTGACCTCAATCCACCAGAAATTAGAACTGATTAATAAAAAAATGCCCTTCCTTCTCCATCTCTTTTCTTTTACATGAGTGTATTTTGTTGAAATTCTCCATAATGTAAAAAGCAAGTAAATGTAAAATGCTGCTGTTTTTGTTCCTCTTATGTAACCCTCACTTTGTATCCTCTGACTGTATTGTATTATTGCATTTTGTTATATTTTTGTTTATTAATGTTAAAAAAAGAAATTAATCTCAAAAAGTTAAACCTTGAAAACAAAAGTCACAGCTGAACATCAATCCTCATATAGTTCAGAGTAAAGAATAGCTCTGGTTTGGTGCTGCAATTAGGAAGGGCATTTTCCTAACAGAGCAGCCTTAGTTAAAAAGTTTGCTCCTTCCAAACTATTATTTGGACTTTACCTGGGAGGGTCACTTGGAAGAGAGCTGTTCCTAATGTCCACAGCATCCAGGCAGATTTCTACAGGAGAAAGCACTTCATAGGGCAGTGATGGCGAACCTTTTGAGCTCAGTGTGTCAAAATTCACAAGAAAACCTAGCTTAACTCAGGTGCTGTGTCACATCTAGAAATATCCATAATTTTGTGATATTTGTAGCTCTAGTAAAAGTTATATTTTTGATAGACATATTTTATTAAAAGCAAAAACAAATGATTCTTTACATTAGTGACTTTCGTTGCTGAATTTTGTTTGCTAAATCTTCAATTGAAAGTTGGTATTTTGTACACTTCAAGAACAAGCAAGCACTACACGCCCAGGTGCCAGGGTGACCAGGTGTGTCACCCAAAAGGGCTTGGCGTGTCACCTGTGACACGCGTGTCATAGGTTGGCCATCACTGTCATAGGGTATCTGATTCCAAACTGTAAAACTTGCTAGGCTGAATCAGCACTCAGAATTGGTCCAGGGATGTGCTGCTACTTAGTATGGCTGAATCATAGTAGGATTAATATTTATTTATTTACTTTTTTATCCTGCCCTATACCCGGAGGTCTCAGGGCAGGTAACAACATCTATGATCTAGCCATCAGATCCTGGTCAGGTTTTTAGCCAAATAATTCATCACAAACTGCCGATTCCAAGCTATCTAAAAAGGTAGTCCCACATACAGATAAGGACATAGTATTTGCACTTCCAGTCATAGCTAAGAAAATACTTTCTGCATTATGGAAGGCCCATGTGCCCCTAATGATAGCAATGGAACCAGCAGAACCCTTCAACCAGAAACATGGTCTTTAAGAGCCCACTTTAAGAGCCCACAACCCCACTTAGGCTGCATCCAGACATCACTTACTTATTCCACTATAGTTGGGTTTTCTGGAATAAAGCATGGATATTCCAGAATTATTCCGGACTATCAAATATGAAGGGAAAAGTAAGCAATGTTTGGATGTAGCCCTTGAACAAATGAGACCTTTCTTAGCCAAACGGAGGATAATTGTTGGCCTTCATCCACTTCATCCACAACACAGCACACTGGACACTCAAAAAACACGTTAAGCCAAGCTTGCTTTCATTCATTCTACCAATGGCACAATCCATCTTCATAAATACAACTCAACTGCCACCCACAATTTATGATAAGCAAAGGAGTCAATGAGCCACACTAGTGACTGTCTCATAGAATCCTAAGAAGAGAGCAAAGTTCCATCTTGTCCAGCGTTCTCTGTCCCAAAATGGTGGGCCAAATTCATATAGGAATTCCACAAGCCAGAAACAGTGACAGTGTTCTCCAGTTCATGCCTCCTCAGCAACTGGTATTCAGCTGCCTTTGACATCAGAGAGGATAAAAACAGACATTAGTACTACCTGTAACATCTGTGAACTTGCCTAACATCCCCCCTTAAGCAACCTTGTTCAATTTGGCAGCCATCTCTGTATACTAGTGAATTCCACAGGACAATTTATAATCCATATTATATTCCCTGCACATTATTAGATATCACTATTCTCATCCACTTCCCTTTCCAATACATTTCATTTGCGAAACTGTTTAATCCCACCACTGGATCATTCTCTTGCATCTTTTCCAATTCAAATATATCCTTTCTTGACATTAGCAACCAGTCCTATACATTGTACTCCAAATGCAGTTCCACCATATGCTTGAATGAAGGCATTATGATATATCCAGTTTTACTTTCATTGCTTCTCCTAACACCTAAATAATAATCTTTTTGTTGGCATCACCGGTGCTGCCTACTACGGGCATGGCAGGAACCAGGGTGCCTCCTCACCAGGGCTCTTGTTGGCACCATTGTCGCCATGGCCAGGGATTGCTACTCTAGTCGTTACAACCCCTGCGCTTGCTTACTCTGCTCCTCTCATCACCTGCCACCCTTCCCACCATGACCTACCATAGTTGTCACCTTATTTGTTACCCTCTGGGCTACCCCTCTTATTGGCACCTGCCTGGCCCACTTCAACTCAGCCATTTCAAAAAAAAAATGAATTAAAAATAGGGAGCGGTGGTAAGCAAACAACAGGAAGTTTTGGCGGGGCTCGGGAGGTGTTGGGAGCCCTTGGGTAATCCCTCTGAATCTTTGACTAGCAGCACCACTTCCTCCCAAGGAAATGTTTTTCTCATTCTCATGTTGATGAAGGACAGCTCCAATTGTTCGATGGCAGGTTGATTCGTTTTTGTGCTGCACCCTTTAATCTTGATTTCCGGCATTTTTTAATGCTAGATTTGAACAGTTTTTATTCAATTATGTTAGACATGATCTGAATTGCAGAACTGTGTGTGTGTGTGTGTGTGTGTGTGTGTGTGTGCGCGCTGTCCTATTAAGCTGCTAGAGGATCTGGGCCTGCTTTTCCAGCTGGTTTAAAACCTGGCATAACAGCCCCCAAACTGTTACAAATAAGAAATCATTAATCATTTATATTTTCTGATAGTGATGATAACACCAGCAAAAACGGGTTAGGAACGGGCTGCACTGTTTTGTAAGAAAACTGCCAGAAAAATTAGGACAATACTTTCAGTAAGTTCTATAGCCTATTGTATACTGTATGGCACCGCACCAGTATCTATTTCCCAAATAGTGGGAGGGGCTTAAAGTTTCCAGGTGACGTCAACTGTTAAGTTCTATAGTAAGTTCTATAGCCTATAGTATACTGCACAGTAATAACTGCACCTCCTGGCTCAAATGTTCACGGCTTCACCCACATATTACATCGTGCTCATGATGACTGGAGTTATGAATGATTTCTGCCTGACATAGGATAGTTTTGTTTTGATCTCATCCACTGCAGGTTTATTTACATCAACTCAATTAGCTTGGGTAGAACATCAGTCTAAGGAAGTGGCTGTAGCTCAGTGGTGGAGCAAACTGCTGGGAAAACAGAGGGTCACTGGTTCAACCCTCAGGCTCTACCTGGAAGTAGCCAACTGCCTATGCAGTTAACAAGGGAGTCAGCTATAATTCAGTGGTACTGGTACTCGACAACAACCGTGCTCTACACCAGTGGTTCTCAACCTGTGGGTCACGACCCCTTTGGAGGTCGATCTACTCTTTCGCAGGGGTCATTATGAAGTAGCAACGAAAATAATTTTATGGTTGGGGGTTAGGTTAAGGTTTAGGTTAGGGGTCACCACAACATGAGGAACTGTATTAAAGGGTTGCGGCATTAGGAAGGTTGAGAACCGCTGCTCTACATACTGTGGTGGGGCAAAGGAGTGCCTGGCATATTGCCTCTGATTGCCCCAAACTAAGCTTTGATGGGCTGCAGATCGAAGTGCTGTCTGGCAAAACCAAAGGCAAGGTGCTTATCACCATTGTGAGACCCACTCCTTATTAATGTCACATTCCCTTTCATGGACAGGGCGTAGAGGAAATGCCCACACATACACACACATAGTTGCAGGTCTTAAATGAATCTGGCGTTTGGCTAGCTGTTGCTGTGGCAATCAAGGCAATGGTGTCAGCTTTTATGAAAAACTGGCAACCCTTTATTGACTGCAGCACGTATAGAAGAGAACTATTAATTACAGGTCTTGAAGATCAGAAGAAAAAAAATCAGACTCACACTGTGGTCACACCTTCACTTTAAGCCTTCTTCAGCCCATCTTCAGGTCTGACTATTCACCTCTTTTCATTTCCATCCATTTATTTGTGGACTTTCTAACCTCCACTTGGACTTTCCTGAATGGAAAGACCACAAAGAAAATGGATAGTAATGAAAACATGTGAGCTGTCAGATCTAAAGATGGACTGAATAAGGTTTAAAGTGAGGGTGTGGCCACAGCCATAGTGGAGAAGACAATGTTAATAGAGAAGCAGAATATACAATTATTTAGTGAATAACTCCATGGAGACTGGTGGTCAAAATATGTAAAAGATAGAACAGCTACATATATTGTTTTAAAACTTAATGTATGTTTAATCTTTTTTAAAAAATATTTTAAAAGGCATTCTACAAGCACAAAGCAGAATCTCTTCTCTTGAAATTGCATTCAAGTTGAGATGTTTGTGTAGGGTTGCTGCAAGACTTTGCAAGTTAAATACTGGCATAAGTCAACAAAAGTTGGCAGAACCAGCTGTAATAGGTTTTAGAAACTCTGCAAAAATTCCTCAGCTCCAGAATGGGTTAAAAAATTCTCAGCTCTCTTTTCAGGATAGAAAGAAACAGGTATCAAAAGCTCTGGGCTTCAAAACGTATTTGGTCTGAGAAGGCTTCTATCATTTGTGACAGAAATAAAAAATCCTTGAGGGAGGGACTGCCAATTTAAACTTTATAAAAGGAAATGGATCTGTGAAAGGAAGGTGCAGAGATACTCTACATTAGCGGCAGAATTTTCAGGAGCACCAGTGACCACGGCACATGTTAATCTGCGCACTCCAAAAGCCTTGGGACATGCATGGCACCACCAGAGTCATAGAAAGCTCCCCACCATCCTGCACTTCAGGATGCTGAAATTTTACACATTGTTATCTGAAGATACACTCTTCAAGGTGCAGCAATGCTTTTATTTCTTTTAAAGCTATGTTATGCATTACTCAATCCGAGGCATGTTTGTTTGAGCATAGGACTTGGTTATGCATAGCATCTTTTTAAAAGGTCACCTCCCTGCTCTTAGAGGTATTTGGACAATACTTTTTGGTTTGAAGAATTCTGAGTAGGGCTTCAGGCAGGCACAGTCATTGCAAAGCCGACATATCTGGTATAGTTATCTGAGCGAAACAGCTGACAACAGGCCAGCGCTGTTCCATATTTAGATTTTTTTTTCTGGGATAGAATTGAAACAGAAACTGAATAAGCAATAAAAATTAAGTTGTCAGAGGCATTAGAGGCATGCTGGCATGTTGTGGACACTGTCAGAATGGTAAGACAGATCTAATACCGTGTTGGACCCTGTTGGTCTGTTACTCTCAAAATCTGAATTAATGATATGGCAAGATCTCCCTCTCTCTCTTTAATGTCCACCAAGTAGCTGGCAGCCCCCCCCCCCCTGATATAGTGTTGGATCCAACTTCCAGAAGGTTGCTTTGCACCCAATAAAAGGGTGTACATGGCAAGTGACCAGAACTTTGATCTAGCACAATGTTCCAAGATCAAGTCTAACGTTCCACACACGGGAAACGCCAGGATTTATTTAAAAGCTGGCATTTCCATGCATTCCCTGGACACAGTTTTTCTCAAGAAAATGTGTATATGTAGTCACCAGAAGTGGAGTCTCACTTGAGGGGTCTTCCCCTTTACATTTGGAGGGCCGTATGATAATTTTTACAACTTTTTATTTAAGATTTATATTTTGACCATTGCTAGCAAGTATACTTTTTGTGTGTGTGTGGTTGACAACTGGGAGTGATTGTAGCTCAGTGGTAGAGAAAACTGCCCGGAAAGCAGAGGATCGCCAGCTTAATCCCCAGCCTCTCTGCTAAGAAAGCTGCATAGAGCTGCCCATGGAGACAACCAGCAGTTAGTCACGACTCAACATAACTGATAATGAAAGAAGTGTTTGTCACGCACTGGTGCCAGAGGCTGGAATACTAAGGCAGCATTCACTTGCAGTAATAAATAAACTAAAAGCCTCTCTGAAGTAGTTTAGATATGGCATTAAAACGTTTGACACATGGGATGGTGGATGGTTCACACACCATTCTGCCCCTCTCACATTCTGGCTAGAAAAGCTGAATTAGAGGCAGAATGAGAATACAAAGCCGCCATCTCCAAGATGCTTCTGAGGTACTTTCCCCCTGTTATGTGTGAACACAGCCTAATTCTCACACGACGACAAAGAGCAGAATTTTAGCTTCTACTTGGGGAGAGACCCAGAAATGGAGGCTGCTTTCCACATTTGAAAACGGATGTCGCTCTCATTCACAGACTGATCATGACAGAGTCAGTCGTAGGAAGGAATTTGTCTGTTTTGAATCATGCCGTTTATTAATTGTTTTGTCGAAGGAGTTAACAGGCAGAATATTTAATATTCGTCTTTTTTGGTTTGCCCCAATTTTAGGGATTTTATTCCCTAAGCGTAATATAGTGTTCCACAGTGGGAAACATATGTGCTGAAGAAACATGTGCTTTTGATTTGCACCAACAGGTAGGGGCATACACACACCCCTTTGAGGCAAGATCTTTAATGTAAACCATTTATCAGCCTTCTATCTGTTATGCAAATTGAGCTGCCTTGGTTAACTTTCTCTTAGACAATCGTGACATCAGAATGGAACAGAACAATCACTTTTTAAAAACAAACAAACCCACAAATCTGTCTAATTTGACTCCTGCTTTAAAGCCCCAGCTAAAAACTGTCGATCTGAAAAGTGCTATCCGATAAGGAGGCATCTTGAAAGCTTTTTGCAGCAAGTGTCTTGTCCAATCCCAGTTTTATTAGATGATCACACGCAGACGCACAAACACAAAGAGAGGAGCAGCAACAGAGTTTAGCGTATCCCCCATCCTTGCAGATGACTTCACTTTGTTAAAGCCACTCTGCGGGGATCCTTTTGCTTGCTTGTGCCGCTAAGCTTGTGTCGGTGACGCGGCGGGCTTCGGTCCAGGAATTTCTGCAGCCAGGTCCAAGGGAGACGATGCCGCACGCATAGGTGGAAACGCAGGTGGAGATTTCCTCCCACCGGTGGTCTGCTATAATGGGTGGGCGCAGGTCACATCTCCCCCCTCTGAGGTCAAATCGAGACAAAACTTCAGTGCCAATCTATTCTCGCCTCCAAGGAAAGCTGCGGCAAACTCCGAATACTAGCCAAGGGACCCTCCCTTCAGACGGAGAAGTCTTGAGCTTGGCTCAGAACTGAAGCATGAAACTCCCATCTACCACCATTGCCACCACCATCACCCCAACCCGCAATTAAGACCGAATCTTTGAGTTGTGACATTCGCTGTTGTCATGGAAATGAGTGCGCTGAAGGATCGTGGTGGTGGTGGTGGTGGAGAGGAATCAAAATAGCAAGCGCTGAAGGGAAGAGCGTCGACCGTTTTGCGCGCCTGCACGTGTGAAGTCACACTTGCCCAACATCACTACCTGACCCCAAAATGCGAAGGTGCCCAAAGCGGAGCCCCATCCCGCCCGTCTCTTCTCCCCCGCGAAAAGCGAGTGCGCTTGCAAGCGCATCACTGCATCCAGACCATTTCTCACAGCAGCAGCAGCAGCAGCTCCTCCAGGGTCCTTTCTGCACTGGGTCTTATTCCATATTATATCTCAGGATAGGGACCTGCTATGCACACGTTAGTGCATGCTATGGCAAGCCCCGGGCCGGGTCTTCTGTACTCTGAGCCAGCATGAGGATGGTAAGTCCCTAGTCTGAGATATAAACCAGAATAAGGCCCCAATGCAGAAAGGGCCCATGAGCGCGTGCAGGGGCGGCCGGGGGGGGGGAGGGATGCTTTTTCGATCCGGTTTGGGCCGAGAAGAGGGTCCCGGGGAGAGGCAGAAAGGAAAGGGAAGGGCGTTTTTTCAGCACGTAGGCTTAAGTTTGGAAGCGTGGCATCCGCCACCTCGTCGCCACGGGAGCAAACCGGAGCAAACCCTGACCCCGATCTCAGTTCCAGCCTAGGAACCTGCACCTCCAGACTTCGATCCAGACGCTGCCGGCTACCCCGGAGACGGGGCGAAGCTCGCCTTCGTCTTGGGCGAGAGTGGCGGGCGGGGTGGGGTGGGGGGCGATCGCACGCAGCAGCCGAAGCGCCAAACTCCGTTTTTCCTGCAGGGCGGGGAGGGGAAGGGAAGGGAAGGGAAGGGAAGGCACCGGCGGCGGTCCAGAAATCAACTTTCGGCGCGTCCGAGCCCGCTCCTTCTCTGAGCCACACGCCACGCAGCCGAAGCCTCCAGGTTCCCGGCTCTGACCCTCCTCCCTCGTACGCCAAACCGGGGATCCGGAGCGACCCTGTCTCTGCCCCCCTCGCTCCCTCCCTTCATGCCCGATCCCTCTCTCCGGTGGTCTCTAAGCACTGATAGCGCCCTCTGAACACCTCGGCGCGGGGACGCAGGCGGGGAGGGAGAAGGCGCAATGGCTCTGTGCCCCGAGCCGCTCTCCCCACCCGCCAAGGGCTGATTCCAGGGTGAAACCGGTGTGTATGTGTGTGTGTGTGTGTGTGTAGATGTATGGGGGGAAAAGAAGGCAGGCGCTCGCGATCTCGCTCAATCCACGAAACCTACAGGTTGGGTCGTCGAAGGGGAGCCGGGCAGGTTGATTCTCCAAAGTTGCTGCCCGAAAACGCATTATTCTCCTGCGGGCGCGCGCGCATCACACACACACACACACACAGAGCACCCTCTTCGATCCCGGAGGGTCAGTTCCTCCAGACGCCTCCTGCCGCCGCCGCCTCCCCGCACCCCGCGGCTCCATCGCGCATTAGCGCCGCGGCCGCCTCCCTGCAGCAAGCGTGCGCTCCCCGAGACGCGCCAAGCGAAAGGCTCACCTGCAGATCCGCTCCGGCCGCGGGAAGGGAAGGGAGCGGGGCAGGAGGCGCAGGCGGGCGGGCAGGCGGGCGGGCGGACGGGCGTCGGGCTGCTCGTCTCCCGAGCTGCCCTTCTTTCTTGCTGCGGGTCCTTTCCAAGCTCTTCCCGGCCGCCGAGCCCTGCCAGAGAAGTCCTTAGGTGCCTAGCAGCGGCTGCTCCCCCGGCGAGGGCTCCGTCGGGGCCGCGAGGGGGAAGGATCGCGCCCGATCCGCCGCAGGATCCCGCCGACTGAAGACGGAGCCGGGATCGCTCGCTGCTCCGCGGCTCCCCGCAAGTTGAGCATCTCAGTGGAGTTTTCTCGGTGTGAAAGTTACAAAGGATGAAACCGGAGAGGACCCGCCCAGGAAGGGTGGGGCGACCGCCCATTGACGTCACCCGGAAACTTTAAGCCCCTCCCACTATTTGGGAAACGGAGCCCGGTGTGGTGCCATGACCCAATGGCCTTTGGCAAGTTCGGGACAAAACCCTTTGGTGCTGCAGTGAACCAGGGATATACAAATGGGTATTTCTGACTTGCTTGATTTGGCCCGGGAGAAATGATTTGTCCCGGGAGAAACGAGGTCTGTCATTGGGTGTTTTTCCACTGTCACTAAAAGTACCCATTAAGTACCCATTAATGGGTACGTAATGGCATTTTTGTACCCATTAATGGGTACTTAATGGGTACTTCTAGTGACAGTGGAAAAACACCCATTATTAGACTGAGCTGATTATGATTGTGCGTTTCCTGATTTCAATGCTCTCTGCTCCATCACGTACAGTGCATCCCGTGTTTGGCACTCCAGAGCATTTATATCAAACGGTACCGCCCGGAGAGATGCTACATCTAAAAGTAATACGTAGTTTAACCTTCTTTTCGTCAGGAGCGAAGACATCATCAATAAGATAGCAAAGGCTAAACCCAGGGATAAATGAACGCCACCGATGGCGCAGTCGTTTTAATGACAGAAAAGCTACTTTGCGCACTGCTGTGAAAGTAGATTTATACTGCAAAGATGTCATTTTGGAGGAAAAGAAAAACTTATCCTACTGGCACGCAGTTGGCACGCAGTCTCTGATTCATTTAACACAAAAGAAAGATGCTCCTTGATTTCCTCATGTCTCCCATCTTTGCTTTTGGTGGTCCATGTATATCTATCCCATATAAGTGGACACACCACACCCATTACACTACGGTGCGCCTGAAAAAGATACCTTGAACATGTGGTGCTAGGATTCACTGCATACATGGGATGTCCATGATCTGTAATTGAGGACAGCAGATGTATTCATGGAAAGGGTTCAAGGTTCAGTCTTGGACCTGTTTAAGCAGATATAAGAAGAGACACCCTTCTGGAATCCTTGAAAAGTACCACCAGTTTTAAGAGCAGAGCATGGATTTCTGAAGCTCGGACCAGAGCTTCCATTGCTATGATTTATTTATTTATTTTGTGTTTGGCAAATTCACATTGTAATATAGCTAAATCTAAGATAAAAGCAGGAAAAGTCAGGAAAAATCATGCAGTAAGATCACAAACATACATCTAAATCACAGAGGTAGTCTACCGTGCCTTTTCTCACTGTCAGGAAACCGTAAAAGTTCTTACTATATGCGCAGTTTTGACACTCTCTCGCTATATGCCGGATTGTTTGTCTTTTGGCCCTGTGGTCACAAGCTGGGGTTGGAATTATTCCCCGCTTATAAAGAGCATCTGCATGTCTACCATGTTCATGCTGGTCGTAATGACTGGGAATAATGGAAACCAGCGACCAGGAACATGATTGAGTTATTCACCACTATGGTAGTCAATGTGCTTGTTCCATGTTGTTATTCAAGAGCCTGATGAATCATTGGAGTGACATCAGCTCATATGCAGGGCTGCTGTGCTGTGAGATTGTATGGAAGAAATCTTATAGTGGAAGGGTTAGCAATGTATTGAAAAGAAACATTAGAAACAGAGCCTTGGTTGATAATTAAAAGTTCACAAGGCATACCGCCATTAACTATATATTATAAATGAGTGTATCAAGGCACAGTGGAGACATGGCTCACCTGGGCCCACATGTTAAGTTTTGTAATTTACAGTCAGGGATGGAACAGCACCTGGAAGTGCTTGTAAGCCAATTACTAAATTACGCCATTACTTTGTTCTTAAATCAGGGCTTCCAGGCAGTCACATTCTGCAGTTCTCTAGAAAGGGCATTTTGTTAATCATTCTACTTCAGTAGCACCCAGGGATTTGGAGGGTGGTGGAGGCCTGCTCAATACACTATAAATGGATGTCTGTTGAATACGCTTGCCTGAATAACATATTTCCTGTTCTGCAGCAGATTGAAATAGACACAGCAATACTTGTTCTAAGTTCCTAGGCATTGCAGAATATATCTGCAAGGGGATTTTTAGGGCCCTGGTTTTTGTGTTGTAGGCTGTGGGGCCTGGAACACTGGCTTGTTGCTATTAGTGAAGACAATAACTCATCTCCTGGGGAGGTAGCACATCAGTAGTACCTCCTGGGGAGGGAACACATCAGTAGTAACTTAAGGATGACGGCTGCTACTTATATCAACCAGCAGGAACACAGCACCGCAGTAGTAGCTGCTGCTTGCAATTCCTGCTGTGAGTACATTGTATGCAAGAAGCAGCCTTGGCCTTTTGCATGAGATACAGGTGAGCCAGATGCCATGAAGGCACTGCAGTGACCATCAGTCATTCACATCACCATGCATGAATGTCCCAGGCCCCTCCAAGGCTGGACCAAGAGTCCATTGAGACTAATAATTTGATCCCATAGGTTCCAATCAGGTGCACAGGGAATGGGCAGAAGCAAGTCCTGAACACAAAAGCGCTCTCCCTGGCTGCATTATCCAAAGCCTGAGATGCCAGAATACTCTCAGACATGGTGATTAGTGGGCACTGTTTTCTGCATGTTTCTGGCGACCCTTTTATGTTGCCCAGGTTGCTGGCAAATCACAGCATCTCAGGGTAGTAAATGGCTGCAGTGCAGCCAAGTGGGGCCATTGTATAGAAAGTCATGCTTTCTTTTTAACACTGGTCAATGCAAAAGCTGTCAGGCAGTGGAAAAGTATAATTTTATTCCAGGCAGGTGAAACTGAAGGCTGTAAGGAATGGGTTCACTCGGGGGATCTATAGATTTCAGATATCCAGTGCCTGTTTTTTATTCTACCCATTTTGTGTTTAACTGTTGCCTCCCCTTGGAGGAAGAGTTCATGGGAGTTCATGTCTGCCTGACGCTTGGGGTCCCCATCACAGCTTTCTGCCAGCAGAGGTTAATGAAGAAAACTCTATACCCTGTACAAATTTCCCAATCATTATCTTGATGTGGTTGAGACTTACTTATATAATCATAGCCTATCTTCACAGTTCTAAAAATTAAATTGTGCTTGAAGTGGTTCACAAAAAAAAGGGGGAAACCATTTAAAGGCAACAATGGGATAATTAATAGTTAATAAAAACTATAAAATAGCAGCAGGGTCCCAGAAGTGCCCTAGAAAGTGTGTCTCTTTTGGGTACTTATCTAACAGCCTTAGACAACAACTTTGGAGCCTGGGACTTGGGCCAAGATGGGCAATCAGAAATGTGGACAGCTCATACCACAGGCCACTAATTACCTTTCTGATCTTGGGCTGGATTGCTCAAGACTAGATCAGAACAGCATGTGTGTCATGTACCCCATTCAGAACCCACTTAGGAGTCAACTCCAACTAGGTGGAAGCAAAGAACAACATACAAAACTCAACAGCAGTAGAGACTCTACAATGAAACACGGAGCTCAAATTAGAGAAATAGCAAAGCCAATAGTTTTGCACTGTAAAAGAACATTTGGTGTTAATAGGTTTCTATACTTGAAAGCAGCAAAACAGTGGAACTGATAATATAAATTTATATTTTGGATTTAATGAACCTGCCATTCATTACATATATGGACATACTTTCACCCATTTCACAGTTGGATAACCCATCTCCTTTGGGGGGGGGGGGAGATAATGTTCATTCTGTGTAGATTTCTGCTCCAGAGTCCTCTACCAGGAAATGGAACAAACCTTGGGGGGAAAGTCCACCACCCTGTTAGTGGATCCTTCCCCGATCTTCTCACAGAGATCTTTCTGTTGGGCCCCATTCAGCACTTCTCCCTTACAGAAAGTTGTGGTGGAATATCTATCTATCTATCTATCTATCTATCTATCTATCTATCTATCTATCTATCTATCTATCTATCTATCTATCTATCATTCTATCATTCATTCATTCATTCATTCATTCATTCATTCATTCATTCATTCATTCATTCATTCATTCATTCGTATTTCTATCCTGCTCTATACCCAGGTTAAAATAAAAATATAAATGCCTAATTAAAACGGAGCTCATTCAAAGGATAAACATAAATAACCCGGTTTATTCCTTGTGGTTCAGCTGTGATCCTGCAAATTAGAAAGGACCATGAACATGTAACAAGTAGCACCAACAGCTAGAGAAACACCTTGCATTCACTAACAGAAGGTCCACTCCACTGTGCATTTATTGACCCCACATCATTTATACTGCTCAGCCATCGTCACACTTTCACTTTAAACCTTCTTCGGTCCATCTTCAGATCTGACTGCTCAGACCTTTTCATTTCTATCTATTTTATTTGTGGACTTTCCACCCTCCATTTGGACTTTCCAGGATGGAAGTCCAAAAATAAAATGGATAGAAATGCAAAGGTGTGAATGTTGCATTCTGAAGATGGACTGAAGAAGATTTAAAGTGAAGGTGTGATTGTGGCCATTGGGCGAAGAGTATCTGTAACTCGGGCAAAGTTCAATCACCAATATTCTCCTGGGAGAAGATAATGGCAAACCACTTCAGGTGAAGTGTGGGGAACAAGTTAAATAAAATAAAGTAATAAGAACATTGCACAGATGTGAGCTGAGCTTGCACAAGCTAAGCTTGCCTAGAGATGTTTTTGTGGATTTTTAAAATGAACTATAAAGAGGATCTGTCTACCTGCAAAGAGATCAATCAATCAAAATAGTTACTACTGTCATAGACCTGGAGAGGCAAAGAGATCAAGAAGATTGTTCAGCTCCCCATTTCCTCTTAGGTGGATGTTGTCCAAGATGGCTTCTTTGGATCCTTCTGCTAGGGGAAAGCTCAGTGCTCCTGTGCTGTCCTATGCTGGTTTTTCCAGCTGATGCCTTAAACCCTGCAGATGCCTTCTGAGCCCTCTGGGAAATCAGCACTCAGTAGATCAGGTCAGCTGATATTGCCTGCAGACTGAAACACAAGGGTGGGAAAAGGGCCTTTGTGGCAAACAATCCTCTGCCCTCAGAATGGCAAACTGCTTTCAATGATATCTGTTGAATAAAGACCAAAATAACAACAACAAATCCATTCACCAGGAACGTGAGTATATTGTTGGAGCCATAATAATGAGGAAATGTAGAAAAATAGTGGAAGTTCCATGTTATATGCTGAAGGAGGATAGAAAGTTCACAGCCCCAACTGTGGTTCAGGGTGAAAGGACAAGTGTGCTTGAGAATGAGGGGAGGGGAAGAGGAATGGAGACCTGAGCTCAGCTTGGACTGGACTTTTTAAATGGTTCTCTACTGGTTTTACTGTAATCTGCCCTGAGACAGTAAAACATAAGATGAGCCCTTCTGGATCAGGCCACAGCCCATCCAGTCCAGCATCCTGTCTCACAAAGCGACCCACCATTTGCTCCTGGACATTCTCAAGCAGAAGGCACAGGCTCTCAGCTCCTTGCAAATGGCCTTTAAAGGCATCCTGCTTGTATCTCCAACCTTGAGGCACTACCTAGCCATCCATTCGAGTATCCACTTTTCCTCTATGAATTCATCGAACCCTTTCTTCAAGCTATCTAGCCTCGTTGCTGTTAACCACCTCTTCTAGCAGCAAATTCCATAGGCTGATGCAAATAAATATATAAAACCCGCATACAGTGTATATCTTAACTCCTTTTCTTTCTCTCTCTAGGAACAGGCAGGAAATTGGTCTGTTGTATTTGTACTCAGAGAATGGAGATCACCACCCTCCTTATGGAGTGAATTCTTTTCGTAGCCTCAGAATGGAGAATGGATTGATGTTTACCACCATAAATTGATGCTGTCATTGGCAGTGAGACAGGAGAACTGTGAAGATAAGAACTCAATCCTCCTGCTGTGTAAAGTCCCACACAGCATTTTTCTTTCTTTTTTTTGGGGGGGGGGAGTTTCCTGTAAAAGGTACAAATAGTTCTCAGGGTGCTTATCTGGAACTGTTTCATTCTAACTCCACCTTTGGGCTGTAGTATGAATTCCTCTGTGGCCATGACATATTTGTACTGTGATTTCAATTTTTGCATTAAACTTAAACGATTTCTGCCCTGCAGGAATTATTATTGAAAATGTGACCAGCTGACTGCCTGTTGGCAAAGGAAAAAAGACTAATGCTTCAGGTACATGGGAGCCTGATAGGAAGACATTGTGGGAATAAATGACCCAAAACCAAACACCACCTGCCTTTCCGCAACTCCTGGATCTGTTTTGGAGGACCATCCCATATTTCTATGTATAGTACCTTAATTATCCCAGGGCAGGGCATGATGCCCTTACCTGAGTTATGAAACCTGTTATACACTGGGGCCTTTGACATGGAAATAGTACTGGAGACTTTGATGCCCAGGTACAAAAGTTCCTGGCCTTCAGGGTTTTGGGGAGCCCTGCTGCACCGCTAAAATGGGCCCTTGTATCCCAGAACAAGAGGGTGTTTGCCTTCCACTTATGCCCTACTGTTCTGGGCTGGCACCTTGTCATCAAGGTCTATCAATCTAATAGAGAAGAAGAAGAGATAGCTTTTCTACCTCGCTCTTCTCACCCATTTAAGGGGTGAGAAGAGCGGGGCTCAAAGTGGCTGAGAAAGCTTTCTGTTCTTCTCCCCACAACAGACGCCCTGTGAGGTAGGTGGGACTGTGAGAGCTCAGAAGAGAGTTGTGACTAGCCCAAGGTCACCCAGCTGGCTTCATGGGGGAGTGCAGAATCAAACCCGGTATTCCCAGATAAAAGTCTGGCCCCTAATCTCTTGACCAAACTGCACAGGGTGCCATTTGGACATCTTATTCCACTCCATCTTCTGTCCTTTGTGGATGGAGCATGTTAAGAGGGGGAAAGCCTCCCTTATCCCACAGCAGCATGTGAAGGGGAGCCCCCTGGATCTTTTCATAGCATAGTAAAGCATCTCATGCAGAAAGGGCCTCAGAAACATTGCCAGAAGTCAACTATTTTTTAGTGATCCCCATGGCACCCCCATGAAGGGGGAGGTGAATTCCTCAGATTGAAGTGCCCAAAAATAATTTAAAGGGGCTTACAGGTAAATCACTTCAGTTGAGGAGTTATTTATTTAAAATATTTATATATCAATTCCCACTAAAATACAATCTCAACACATTTTACAAGACATGCAGAATAAAAGCAGTGAAAATCAGTAACCGGGGTTGCTCAGGACCTGTAGGACATTTTGCTCACCCAGAAGGTTTCCCAAGCTGCATTCACACCTAAGTTTTAATCCAGAGACGTTTTCGCACGGGGGAAAACGGAACGCGAAAAAGCCAGCTGTGGACACGTCATCCGCATTGGCCGCGCGCGCCTTGCGTTCCGACGTGTCCGCAGCTGGCTTTTCCGCGTTCGAAATGTAGAGCACTTCGAAGTGCTCTACACGCGTTCCAACGCGGACGAGCCGCCCGCAGCCGTTCGGGAGAAGAAGCGTTCGCGCTTCTTCTGTCTCCCGAACGGCTGCCGGCGCGCCTCCGACGCCGCGCGGCTTTGACAATCAGCTGTTTTTCAAACAGCTGATTGTCGATCTGCCTCGGCGGCTGTCTGCGCGCCCCTGGCCGGCGTTTGCCGGCTAAGCCAGCTTCGGGCGCTTTCCCCTTTCGCACACAGACGCTCCGGAACGCGTTTACACGCGTTCTGGCGCGTCTGTGTGTGAACGGGG
Source organism: Aspidoscelis marmoratus (assembly GCA_014337955.1). Lineage (NCBI taxonomy): Eukaryota > Metazoa > Chordata > Lepidosauria > Squamata > Teiidae > Aspidoscelis > Aspidoscelis marmoratus. Next base: position 22,850,338 of record MTQE01000401.1, read on the forward strand.
AAAGCGCCCGAAGCTGGCTTAAGCTTTCCGCCTGAACGCGTTCCGTCTGGAACGCGATTCAGTGCGGAAATGCCTCAGCTTCAGGCTACTTTCAGAATGAGAGAACACATCAGCAAAGTGTCAAGCTGTTTGTTTTCAGTATTATCCAACTCAGAAAACCCGCCTTTGGGATATATAAGGTGGAAAGAAAATAACTAGTCACTAATGTGCGCTCTCACTCTGAAAGTGAACTGGAACTGGATTCAAGCTTAGGTGTGAATGCAGCCCCAAAGACTCACCAAGGCTCCCTCCAGACAGGGCAAATATAGTGCCACTATGACACTGCTAGGGTGGAGTCATCTCACGTATCATAGGAAAACCATTGCTGGAAAACCCAGCACCAGTAGTGAGTTTTCCACCTTCAGCCCTTTTTAGGGCTGCGCTTATTTTCTAGATGTAGATCAGAGCTCCATCCAGCATGCACACCTGGAGGCTGAAAAAGGTGACCACGCATTAGTGGAGGGGCCCATGTGCACATCTGGAAATTTGAAGGCAGCTGAAATGCCCAGACAGGGCATCACCAGAACAGGCAATGACAGCCCTGAGGCCAGTGTTCTCTAGATAGGAAACAATAGTAGCAGGGGGGAAATACCACACATTATTGCTTTCTATCCCCATATTGGGATGTTGTCTAGGGGCAGCCAAAGAGGAAAACTCATAATTCCTCAGGCTGCGCAGCTCTAAAAAAAACCTGTACAAGTACTTTTTTTTTTCTTTTTGAAACAATCTCCTCTCTTCTAGATGAGGATCAACAAAAGCTCCTGCCTTGCCATGTCCTTGGAAGAATTCAAACTTTATCTGTCTCATGTGGTACATCATGAAGGAGGTACGAAAGAACCTTTGCTCTTAGAGTGAATGATTCAAAGATATTTACTGTGCAGTATTCATGTTCTTTGCCTGCTACGTATTTATATTTAATATGTCTGGGTAATGTGAGGGATATTGCCTGAGGGGTTTTAATTTGATGTCTCAGCACTAGCCTCAGATGCTGTGTTTTATTTTTTATTGCTTTGTAGGGCATTAAAGATGGCCATTGCTGGAGGCAAGCTATCAGTCAGACTGGTCCACATATATCTTTTGTTTTGATAAATAAGATGCTGCAATGTGCGTGGTAGGGTAATTGTTTTGATAATTGCATTTAAAGGCAAGCAAGAATTCTTTTAGCTCCTCCCACCTAGTCTGGCTCATTATTTGTGCTGTGGGAATGACTTCATAGCTTAAAAAACCAAGATGTATATTTTAATCTAAAATGTTCCAGCATTAGGGGAATTTAAATTTAAAAAACCTCTGGTTTTTGGAGTTGTGCTTTATTGCACCAGATTCACCTTCAGCTCTGTTGCATGGATTTTGGTCCTCCCATTAGTGAGATCCAGGGTGCATCCCCAAGTGTGCTTGGTCCAGCACCGAAACCAGGCTCAGCATGGGGTGTCCCCATGCATTTTCAATTTGGTCCGGTTTGGGGTCCCGGCATGCACTGGTTAGCAAGCAGAGACTGCACATGGGGATGGTCGCAGGCTATTTGGGGAGGAGATTGGCACTCACATCATTTGGAGGTGGTGTGTGCTTGCCGTTCCTGCCCTGTGCATTGGAGATTGCAGCCACTGAAATTTTTTGGGAGTGGAAGAATCCCAATCACCAAGGCAGGCAGGATAATGGCTTAATTTCTGTACATTTTTCACGGAAAATATTCCACCCCTGTTTCCTGATCACAAAGGCAAGCTTGATATGGGGGAGTAAATGGTGTTAAAGCTGAAACAATGAGGAGTGGGTGGGTCAAATGCCATTTGCTGCCCCACAAGACTCTTTTATACTAGTATTCCAACACCCTTCCCCGATCGCCAAGGCAGGCAGGATAATGGCATGATTTTTCTCCCTTTTACATGGAAAATATTCCACCCCCATTTCCCGATTGCCAAAGTGGGCATGATAATGGCTTGATTTTCCACTTGCCGGGTGTTCTAGTGGTTCCTGAAAAGAGTGGAGGTGCACAAAACTGCTCAACTGTCGCCAAACCTCATAGTGGCTTTGCTCAAACAGCTGTTTTTTCTTATAATTATTTTTGTTGTTCATTCCTGGCTTCTCTGTGCTGCTAAGGGGTGTGTGTGAGAGGCATTTGCAGCAGGTGGCACAGGGGTGGGGTGATGTCAATCTGGCTTCCAATGGGGAGAAAGGGCACGGAGAGGAGATGGCGCTGCTCCCCTGTGCCGGGGTTTGGTGCAATTTGCATGGGGACAGCTGTATCTGCACCCAGCCCGCACCCAGCCCACATTGCTGTGAATGGCATAGGGATGGGCAACATCTGATCTCTGTCCTGTGCCCGGTCACATGTGTGGGCAATCAGAGCCAAATGACTTGCATGGGGATGTGGCCTATAGATTGAAGTGACCATACCTGTTCTTTTGTCCAATAGCATTGAAATGTTGTCACCAGATTTTGTGGTTGTTCATTGCTGTTTTATAGGCTTCTGAGGACCCCATTTCAGAAGTGTGAGTTACTGTGTCACTGAAATGCAGAGCATGTCTCTCTGGTCTGGTATACCATTTCTAGTACAGTGGTAGACCTCAACAGTAAGATCTACTGGTAAACCAAACTAGGACATCATTTTGGGGATCCTAGCCCAGTCTGTGTCCTGTCCTGTACAGATGGTTGTACTAGGAGGGAGCACAGCCTCCTATCTCACACATGAGGAAAGGAAGTCCCTAGACTCTTTCCTATAATAGGACCTTACTCTTCTTCATGAGGAGTTATCTCTTAACCTAACTCATGGAGCAAAGATAGGACACTGGCTTCATTGAATTTGTTGGGTGAGCCACAATATATGTGTAAAATGTAAGAATTAGGGTTGTACACAAATGTATTTTTTGCATTCGAATTTGAGTTGAATCAAATATCCAAAAATTCAATTTGATTTAAATGGAAAAAATCCAAATTTACAAAAATCTGACTCAAAGCCGGATTATTTGAATCCGCACATTCAAAAATCAAATTCGAATTTAAAAATACGAATGCCGACAACTGTGGGGGTGCAGGAGTTTTGCTAACCCACCTTGTAGGAACGCCTCGGGGGTGGCAGGCTACTGCACGTGCCCTTTGAACCCAGTTTTCCTTAAATTTAAGCATACATCATAGTTAAGGAATAGACACATTTATTTGGCTGCTTGTAAAGTTGATTCATGAAGACTTTTTGCTCTAAGCTAAATGACATCTCAGCTTTCCCTGGCCGCAAGAGCTTCCTCAAATTGACCCCCCTTCATAAAGTAAGAAAAGAGAGAGGAATTGTGGGGGTGCAATTTGCCCATCTCAGCTAAAGCAACTCTTGCTAAAGCAACTAGGACAAAGGACACATTCCTGGGTCACTGTAGCTTTCCTAATATCTCTCACATAGAGTCTAAACATTTGTTATTACTTCCACAGTACATGTAAATAATATGCAGCATCCAAGGATGCTGACATGAGATATCCACATGCACAGAGACAGGCTTCTATTGGTCCTACACCATATCCTTGCATTTACTGGTTCAGTCTAGTTCTCTTCTTGTAACCAAATATGGGCACCCCGGGGGAAATTTCCATTGAGAAATGTATTCTGTAACTAGGCATAAAAAGCCTGTAAATCTTCAGTAAAGACAGACTCCTTTCACCTGGCAACCATCCTGCGTGTGAGCCTCAATTCATCACAACAGACAACATTTGTATCTGTTATATGAATTTGCACGATTCTGTATGCCTCCCGTTTTTATCCCGTATACTTCCAATTTTATCCCGTATTTTAAACACAAATATGTATAATTTTTGTGCAAATTCATATACAATACATACAAATCTGTACATCTGGATTATCTGAATATTCGTATCGGATTTTCGGAAATCGGAAATTCATCTGAATGTCTAAATTCAAACGTTTTTAAATCCGATTCAAATTTGAATATCAATATTTGTAGATTTGAATCGGATTTAAATTTGACAGATTTTGAATTTTCAATATTCGTTAGATTTTGAATTTTTGAATATTCATGCACATCCCTAGTAAGAATTAAAATACAGTGGTACCTTGATATACGAGTTTAATTCGTTCCGTAACCTTGCTCTTATGTCAAATCGCTCGTATCTCAAAGCAATTTCCCCATTAATCCATTCCAGCTCCCAAAACACCACCTCAGTTGTTTCTGTTATGTACTGTACTGTATTTACATACTCGTATCTCAAATCTTGCTCTCATCTCAAAGCAAAATATCACTCGCTCGGCGGCTTGTATCTCAAAACACTTGTATGTCAGGGCACTTGTATGTCGAGGTACCACTGTATTTCCAATTTATCCAATGAAAGCTATAATTTGTTTTGCCTGGTTTCTCACCCCAATTAAAAATATACAAGTTTTTTTTTTCTGTAGTGCTATATATAATTTACTTTTTTTTATGTATGCAGACATGAGAAACTGAGGCAGCAAGATCAGTTATCTTCTCAAGGCTCCTGCATATAAAGTCTGTCTGCTTGTATTTGTGTAAAAGGTGTTTTACGAGTAAGTTGACTTAGCCTTCATCTCTTCTTGTCTACATGCAAATACAGTATGTGTTTTTTGAAAAATAATTTCTAGAGAATAAACATGACTTATAGTAGAATATGTAAATACACTGTATATATTTATATATATATATATTTACGCATATATATTTATAAATGATCTGTGTTTTAGATTTCACATCCCTTCTCATTTTCAAAAGGTTGCTTGCTCTTATGCATTCATAATTCATTCAGCAACGTACTGTGCTTGAAATGTATGAATCCTATTGCTTTGCACACGAAACAGAACCTTCATTAATCATTTTAGCTATAAAAAGCATCATTTTCAAAAGAAATTCACTACAGTTATATTTTGTGCCAGAGTTGAAGGCCAATAGTATAATCATTTATTTTGCATTTATTGCCTTTCTCTTGGTTTTTTTTTTTTTTAGAACAATTGCTGTACAGGCAAATGAGTATTTAAGTAAAATTAGTCTAGAAGAGATGTGTAAGATATTAACCAGATTAATGAAAACGTCTGAACATCTATTCTGTATTAAATATTACTTAACTTTCTGAGAAAGAAGGACCTGTTTCTCAACCTTGAAGAAAGGTCTCCTACTAAACTGATGACAGCAGAACCAGGCAAAACAACAGGGGTGCCTCAGGGGTGTATCACAGAGACAGTGTGTGGCCTTTGTGTTCCCAAGACTTCTCTATCCACCTTTTCTGACACAGAATGTTCAGGAGAGGGCGAGGGGCAGACTGGTATGTCAACAATCCCATCTCAAAGACTTCTCTGAGGTACCCTGGAGATGCTTTTTTTTTTTTTGCTGTGTTTGATCACAGCCCTAGTGGAGTGATAGATGTGGGATATGCTGGATGCCCTTTGATTTCTCTGAACTTTGTTGATCCACAAGGCAACTGAGATGAGGTTGTAGTTAAGAGTGTTGCTCCTGCTCCAGAATCTCTAGTTGTTCTACTTCATGAGTAACTGCTGCTAACTAGGGAGGTGCACCAATATTCATAATATTCAATATTTGTATGAATTTGGATGAATTTGGACATTTGTACACTGATGGAATGCTAAGACATTTGTACATTGACATTTGTATTCATATGAATGCTTCGGAACATTTGTGAGCCAGGGAGGTGGGAAAGCAGCTGCCCAGTCACATCTGCAATGGATCCAGAGTACATTCAACATGGATTGTGAGCGGATTCAGGGTGAATTTGACACTTTCAGAGCGGATATGTTATGGGATATGTACTAGATACATATGCATTCATATCAGATATCCATACGAATACATTCATATCAAATAGAATCCTACCGCATTCAAAGGGGACCTATGTGAGTACAGTATTTTTTTTACATTTGATTCAATATGAATCAAATGCAACACACACACACACACACCCGCAATTTGTGCAGAACCCTGCCCTTAACTGCTTTGCTCATGACTGTATTACTTCTTCTGAGAGAAGAATTTTCAGGGATGGACTTTTAAAGGAAGAGTTTATTTCTGTTTGTTCTGACAATACAATATCTACTATGAAAAAAAGCAGAGTTCTTGTTGTCTCTCCCTGACATGCGCTGTCATTTCCAAAAAGTTTTAAGCATTAGATGGCATAAGAACAAAACTCATGACAATGGTTTAAAAGACAGCAAACGAAGGCTCTGGCTTCCAAATGTCACTCCTAGAGGAATGGTACTTCTGGATGACAGTCATATTCATTGACAGTCCTTTTGATAAGCAAATTATACCCAGTACTAATTTAGCCTAGTTTGGGCCATTACATATGACAATTTCCAGTCAATAAGAATCGTCCTGTTTTGCTAGGTAATGATATTGCCTGCACTGGCAGTTTTTCTTTCCTGAAGTTAAAATTTGAACAGCTGTTTTAGCTTTTATTAGGAGCAGGGAGAACTTTCCACAGCAGGGTCTCAACAAGCACATTCTAATGGGCATGAGGTTTACTTTTTCCAACAAACCACCAGTTTGGACCACGGAAAGATGTAGCCTGGAACAGGACCCCTTTGCATGGTGAAACTGGTCCATTCCAGCCCCAGCCCCAGGAACCCTAACCCTAAGCCCAGGCTCCAAGCACTCTGAAGGGCTATGAACAAATGTTTCTAGCCTAGGAGCCACTGGGGAACCCATTTTGGTGGTGCACTTTGAAATGGGTCCCCTGGTGGTCCAGAAGATGAAGGCATGCCTTCTGCACACCTTTGTGTTCCAGACTAGATCTCACTATAGAAGTCTACTGGTAAACTATTTTTTGCATTTGAATTCAAGTAAAATCGAATGTCAAAACATTCTATTTGATTCGAACGTTTAAAATCTGAATGCAACAAAAACCGATTTGGATCCGTTACATTCAGATCTATTCATTTGAATGTTAGATATGAATTGGAAGATACGAATGTTGACAAATTTTGTATTTAAAGATACAAATGACAACAACATTTGTATGTGATATACGTACTTGTACGCATTTTGTATGCATCCTGTTTTGTTTAGAATATTTGTGCACATCCCTACCGGTAAACACAATCAGAGCCTCCTTGATTAGGTTTATGGTCCATCCAGTGCACACAGAGTGTACCAGCAGTGGGTGGAGCCTCACAGATTCACACTGGGTATAATTTGCTGGTGAGGCCCAGAAGTGGACTTTATGGGCCCTTAGTACTGAACTAAAGTAAGTGCAGAAAGGGCTGAGTTTCCAGTAATTCCTATTCTGTTGTACAAAAACCTTTGTTTACAAACAGCTATGACCTAAGGCATTTTTTATGGTAGATCTGCTCCTACTTGCATAGCAATTTCTGGAAACATTCCTGGCACTTACACTTTCTTTTTCTTACATCTGGATGAAACCATTGGGGATAATTATCTGGAAATTTTGGTTAAAGTATCACCAGCATTTCCTGTACAGCCACAAATGTTAGATCCAGAGGGCATTTTTTAAAAAATAAAGATTACTACTTTTGATGTCCAGTGGCTTGTATTAACTAATATTTATTATTTTTCCAGGTATATTTCAAGGGTTTTGATGAACATCTTTGGTTACTTTGGGGATAACAACGGCTTGCAGTTTTAAACAAGTTCCTAAATACTAAGAACTATACACATTTTCCTTAGGTAAAATTCGTCTCTCTGGGAAAAGATTATGCCCCCCCCCCCCGCGACTTGCGGAATAAATCTGTAGTTAAGGGGGAAATTGCAGCTTACCTGATGTAAATCAATGACATGCAGTCCCAACCCGAAACGCAGCTCTGTAGCTTCCCACAGGAAGCTGCGAGAGCTCAGTTGGTGCTTAACATCACATGGGATGAGGCAGCCAATTGGATTTGAGTTGCCCTCCCTGCTCTCATCATCTCTTCTCGCCATCCTGTCCAGACTGGTGGGAAGATTTGAATTTAATTAAAATTGTGCAGTAAGTGTTCTTTATCCTGCACTACGGTAAATTCGCAGTAGCAATTGGATAATGCGTTGCCACTACAATCTATCAGTCATGGTGTGTGACACCCCCAGCGTGACTGTGCAGTATTAATGAGTCTGGACATACCTTACAAGTGTACATGGGGGAATTAAATGAGGACTTCTTAGAGTTTCGGTAGAAGAAAATGCCCAAGTAGAGGAAAAGATTGCCATGCTATGGCTGTGTCCAGATGGGGGGAATATAGCACCATTACGGTACCGCTACAGTGGGGTTGCCTCAACTGTCTGAAGCAACTCCACCATAGCCCCTGCTCCTCCCCTGCCCAAAATCCAGCATCAGTTTTCCAACAATAGCATGTTCGCATGTTCTGGATGGACAGAGCTGCCATGATCGCTCCGTTCAGTACATGCATACTCTGAAGCCAAAAAAGTGTCCACACATGTTCAGGGGTGATGATGAGCACATTCAGACATTGCAGATGCCTGAATGTGAACATCAGTTAAAATGCATGAAGACAGCGCTGGCTGAAGTGCTTTCTAACCAGGAGGTAGTAATCATGTGGGGTGGATTTCCCACATTATCATCTCCAGCAGGGACATCTGGCCACCATCTGGAGGTAGCCTATGACACTGGGGGTTGGGTGGGAGCCACACCTTTCTTCTGACAGCTGTTGAGGTGGTAGTTGGGTGTCCGACACCACCCATTCCGTACAGCAGCTCCATTGGTGCAATGAGGCTTGGGCATTCAACCCCCTGATCTAACAAGCACAAAGACTGAACGGGTAAGTGTCACATATACTGTACCTCCCACTGGGAAGAGCCTGGTTAAAACTATACATGTAGATTACTCCCATATCAATTAAAGGTAAGCTGGATTGATATTTGGTTAAATTCTGAATTTCACAGTATAGCTTTTTTCACTTCAGTACATCAGATCTTTTTTTTAAAAAAAAAAATCATGAATTCAGGGCTTTGGTCCCAAACTGTTATATTATTATGTCAGATCTTTCCTTTAGTTGCACTATTCATTTCTAGAGGAAGCTGCTTTCCTATTAAGCAGATTCCTGAATGTATTCCTATTTTGTTTGCAAAGCAGATGAGTCAGGAAATCATTTTTTCTTTCTTTCTTTGACACTCTGTGTATGTGTCTAACTATTGTGCGGGGTACATTTGAGACTTATATATGTGGATATAGCATATGCTTTCTAGACAAAAAAGTAGAAAACAAATATAAAAAAAGATTGAAGGCCTCGTGTCCCACTGCAGATACATTTAAGCTATTTTGATAAGCAGGAACTTACTGCTCTTTATGGGTGTGTCTACACCGTCCAGACATATTCTGTATTGGTAATGGAACTGGCAGTCCTGATCATCCCATCAGACAGGATAATTGATCTTTCATCATTGCTTTGCAGTATACAGCTGTTACATCACATTTTCCTTACATTCTTTCCCCTCCTCTCCCCATTGCCCAGGGCACACAGCAGCAGTGGCAACTCAAGCCCCCTTTGCCCACTCGCTCCACAGTCACAGCCTTAAAAACAGAACCTGCAGCTGCTTTCCTTTCCTTTCCCTTTTTTTAAAGGTCAGGACTTTCAAAATTGTGGAGAACTGCAACATTGTTATCAGGTATGAGGTGGTTGGTTTGCTACAGTGTAGCAGCTACTTTAAGGGGTGGGTTTTTACAGTAAAATCTCTATCTTTGGAAGCAAGCTTTTGGGGGAGGGAAACCCTAAACAAGCATTCTCATTCCTTAACACGCTACCGATCCCACAGTAAATATGTAAAACATTTCAAGCGCACAAACTGGAGTGAGACCTGTTGAAATGAGGATTAACATATACATTGCTTTGGGGCAATTTAACACGCGGAAAGCATGTTAAGCCAACCTGACGTGGGAACTGCGAGGATTGAAACCATTTTGAAACTGAAATAAGCTTATAATGGGAACGTGGCCTGAGAGAAAGACCTCTCGCTGCACTGTATATAGTTAGATCGCATTATCATGCAAATGCAGGCGCAACAACAAGAAGCACAAATGCTAAGCCTGGAAGTGCAACTCAGAAAGTGATTGGCTCTCTGGACCCAAGTGATGGTGTGTACTGACTAAACTCTTGTTGCTCTGATGGCCACTTAAGCAGGAAACCGCAGAGTTGATTTTTAGTGGGGGCAATCAATTTTCCTTTCGCAGTGAGTATACAGCGATTTATTACTGAACTATGAATTTAAACAGTTCTGTCTGGAGGCAACCTATATGTCAGGAACAGAGTATTCTTGAACTAGATTCTGGGAATAAGGAGAAAGCTTAGTAAGCTTTTAGCATCCAAGATGTGACAACAGCAGGAACATAATCTTATTGCTAGTATTCAAGTAAAAAGGATAGAGATTATCAGTTCTTGAAATTTTACTGCAGACTGAGTTATTTATCTGCATTTATACATGCTCCAGTGCTTTACAGATATCAGGAATTCCTCTGATGATACTAACACGATGATTAGGTTCTAGAGATAGTTTGGGATGGTCAGAAACAAGCTCAAGACTCAGCTTTTCCAGGACCTCATTGATATCAGTTTTGAAGCGCTCTAAAACCATACTTCTTCACTGTTGATGCTTCCTGCAAAGTACTCTAGCTCCATCACATACTAGCTAACTGGCATGTTTTTGTTACCAGAAGCCTCTGCCATTGGTAGCTAGGGCCCTGGTCACACCTTTAGTTTAAGACGACTTCAGACCGTGTTACTCACATTATTTTTATTCAATACATTTTCCAAGCCGGCTTATCCCCATCAAAAGCAATCACCGCATCCCCCCTCCCATTTCAACTGTGGAAAGATTAGGATTAGATTTATCAGAACAGCATTAAACAAATTTGGGCAGCTGATCTATCTGTGGCAGAAATCCTTTTCTAGTGAACCAAATATTGAACCTGACCCCACCAGACACAGGCCCTTTCTGCACTTATTTAGATCAGATTAAGGAGCCTCTTAATCTAGATCCTGAGATCTTCTCATCTGCACATTAATGCAGACCAGTTAAGTTCAGCCTCCTGCTCGTCTGGTTCTGTCTGCAATGCCTGGAACCAGATCCAGATTAAGCAGCTCTTAATCCAGATCTCTTGTGGACCCATTTATTTGCATGCAAACAGCACTTCTCCATACTCTGGAAGTACTGGGGTGGGGAGCTTTTCTGGAGTGCACCATAGCACACCACTGAAAAGCACACAAACACTGGCTCCAAGGCTAGGGACTTTTGTTGACCTTATAGGGTAAGATCAATCTATTAAAATGATAATTGTATATCCTGAAGATTGGCATGTGATGTCTCCTTGAGACATCTTCCAATCTGAATACTGTATCATGTACCCTATGTAGCTCCCACTAAAATAAGATTAAGCTCCATAGCAGGCTTTGGCACAGAATCATACATGTCTGCACAAGAGTCTTAGCCTTGTGTTTCATTTTCGTCAGCTGTAAAGACTGATCATCAGACATTACAAAGTATATAGACAGCCCAGTGATCAAGGAGATCATCGAAGTATGTTCAAGTTTCATCATCAAATCAGAGTGGTAGTCATTTCAGCTTCACTTCCAGATTTATTTTAGAATGAGAACTCTCCTCCTTCTCTGTTGTGATACCATTCTGCTCCAGAGGTCATCGCTATGGTAATATATTATCTGCCTTCTAAACAGTTAAGAAGAGCCCTTCTTTCTCTTTGAAGCACCTGGCAAAAGGATCTAGCCTCTCATATAAGATCCTATCTCAATGAGTTGCTGCAAGAAGCTGAGTCCTGGCCCCGCAGGTCAAAGGCCTAGGTCAAGGGAGA
>MTQE01000401.1:22863336-22879165 GCA_014337955.1 Aspidoscelis marmoratus
TGTTTAAAATGTCATCATTATCTAAGACACTTCTCTAAGGAAGAAGCAAACAAGAACATGTATTATTTCTTGTGCAAATGCCAGTGCGGACATGCATGCACTTTCCAGGCATTTGTCACAGAGACCCTCCAGCGCTGTTGTCCTGCCTTTCATAGTGACAGTATCTGAAACAAATTGGCAACATACTAAGAATGGGTCTGTGACAAGGGTGGAGGGGAATAAAACTAATTTTTTTCCTTATCCAGCTGCAGGTACCACATGAAAATGGAGGTCGGTGGGTGGTTAATTCCCAAAAAAATTAGGTTTATCATCGAGCTTATATATTATTTCATTGCGGAATAAAGCTGAGCAGGCTAGAATACTTATAAGCACAAACTGAAACCTTGTTTTTCTATTGATATCATGGCAAGCGCTTGGTTCCACATTTAGCTATGGCTGTTGCATCCTCTGAATTTAATGCAGTGAGGCATGTAAATGGATTATTTTGGGCAATGAATGAAGGTTTGATGCCTATTTGCATACTAAACTTATGACGGGTGAATCGCTGTTTTAAATAGATGCACCTCTTTGCTTTGGAAGAGACAGGTAATTCAAGCTATCGACAGTATATTCTAAATCAACTTCTTAGTAAAGGTCAATACATTAATCTCCTGTTACCCATATTCTCACTATTTGGATTTTTACTCTTTAGGTTTGTATCTATTATTACTCCATTTTGTTATACAAACCAAAATCTTCAATTACAAGCTCTGCAGTTGTTTGGATAACAAAATGTGGGAGACACTTTGTGTGGTCTGTGTGAGCTTAAATATTTAATTGAATGTTGAATTTTAGATATATTGATTCCTATTAGTTCTATTTTATTGTGTTACCATGAAGGCTCAGTAGTGCTTGACAGCATGGTAGTTGTGTCCAGGCCATTCCAGGCCCCAAATGGCCTGGCCATAGGTGGCTTCCTTGTTTGTTCCTGAGATGGACTAACAAACAAGGGGGTGACCATGGCCTAGCTGTAGGGGTTTCTTTTTACCCTAGGGGTGCCCCAACTGAAAGGCTTATGCAGCCAACAGAGTGTGGTGATACAGTATGTGGAGTCAGTGTCCCCTAACTTCCAGTGACTGCAATCCTATGGACTGTGTGGAAGCTGCCATTATTATCGCTTTACTGCATATTCTATTACAGTGGTACCTCGACATACAAGTGCCCTGACATACAAGTGTTTTGAGGTACAAGCCGCCGAGCGAGTGATATTTTGCTTTGAGATGAGAGCAAGATTTGAGATACGAGTATGTAAATACAGTACAGTACATAACAAAAACAACTGAGGTGGTGTTTTGGGAGCTGGAATGGATTAATGGGAAAACTGCTTTGAGATACGAGCGATTTGACATAAGAGCAAAGTTACGGAACGAATTAAACTCGTATGTCAAGGTACCACTGTATTCCGTTTTCCCATTGTCTTTATGTGCATTTTAGACTTATGACTTAAATTGTAAGTTGTGTTTTTGTGAAACAGGAAACTCTGGTTAAGAGGCAGCCTATAAGAAGAACCCGCAAGCAAATCTGGCCGACCACTGTGAGAACCGGCAGCTTGATCCTTGATATGATACAGCAGGACACTTCTTAAATTCCTTAATGCTTTCCTTTACTCCATTATTAAATGTACTGAGGACTATAGCTAACTAGCTAAAAATAACTCCATTTATACTTAAGAAAGGTCACAACAACTTGCTGCAGCAAATCTTATGAATATATTTCTGAAAATTCCTACAACTTAAATATAGCACTTGACTGCAGTAGGTCTGTAGCTAATGATATGAGTGACAATTGTCATATGCAGGGACAAATTTAGGTTTGTCACATAGAATGGCTTAGCAAAAATTTACCTTGCCACATAAGACCTAATTTGTTAGAACTCCCTGATTGTGGCAGGAAGAAGACAATGAAACTGGCAAAAAAAGAGTGTTTATACCTTTGTATTTTGCATGAATTAAAACATCTGCTAAAGTCTAACTCTGTATGTTGCAAGGAGACCAGTATCAAAGGTATGGCAATCACAAGAAATTTGCTCCAGTTTATACTGTCTAATTTTTGCAGTTTTCTTATTGTTAGTGCGTGTCCCCATGGTAAGGATACTGTGAGTCGAACATGAGTTCGCCTCTGGAGAGTCCCCATGCAAAGCCCTAATTCAGGCTACATGAGGGACAAAATCCCAAAAACTGAACCAACCCTCCCTTTATAACTGTTCTTGCCCCAAATTAGGGGGCAAGAACAGGTTATCCTGGGGGCATGAGGACACTCCCGGCTTACGATCACAGCATTAGCGGGCAGGGCAGCTGTCAGACAATCATTTGGGGTAAATCAAACCCTTACCTGGGTGACAGAGGGTGTCCCAAACAAAATGGCGGCACCCTGAAGAGGACCGGCCCCAGGATTGGTCACAGGTGAGTGACGGCACTGGGTATGTAAGCACTAGTTAATGTTGGGTAATTACACTCCTTTCCTGTCAGTAAACTGACTAGCTTTGGACTGCTAAAATGAGACCTTGCACAGGCTTCAAGGCCATAGGGTGGCCTGATCTTGATCAGTGTTGTGGTTGGGATCACTGGGCCTGGTTGCTCCAGACCCACTGATCATGACAACCAGGAATTATATCTCAGAATAGGGACCTCCTATTTAACTATGGCAGCCCTCGACTATAATCTGGAATAAGATCTAGTGCAGAAAGGGCCTTAAAGTAAAAGAGGCCCTAATCCCTTCATGACCCAAAGGCTATGTAAACCCAGCCAGCATTTTCCTTCTTTCTAGATTGCTTTTCATAAAACAGGGTTTGCACACAAGTGGGATTTTAGAAAAGTGTTAACATGCCTAGGGTGGTAAGGACACCTGAGCTGGGCTTTACTTTCCAGTGGGTGGTCAGTAATGAATGGCTTTTAACAAAATGCTTAAATGAAGTTGGCTTTAGTGATAAGGAGTTGTTCCAAGAGTCTGCTTGGGTTAAAAAAAGAGAGGAAAAAGTGACTCTTCTTTTCTGCAGAGCAATGCAAACACATTAATGAAATGCAAACAGATAATGTGCCAGCAGCGCACGGCAGGAAAGGTATAGACTGTGAAGCCTACAGCACACAAATAAATGGACACACTGCATTCAATTTTTAACTGGAGTTGCTTAGCATACAAAACACACATATTCTAATGCGAAAAGAAGAAAAGGCAAAAGAGACACACTTCCTTACAGTTGCATTATTACTTTCTAGGCTCTGGCACACTTTCTGTACTCTATAGCCTTGTTATAGTTGATTTCGCTACTCAGGAGAGCTTATTAAATAAATAATAACCATCATAGCTTGTTCTTTTTTATAAGCAATTTATTAGCTTTCCAGGTTGCATGGTAATAAGATGCAGGCAGAAAGCAAAGAACAGAATGATATAAAGAAGGCAAAGGAACTATTTGTTTTCTTTTGCCAGACAAGGGAAACTGCAGTAATACATACCAGCCAAAGTAAGTAAGAATCCTGCTGAGCTCCTCCCACTAGCAAGTCAGCAAGTGGGGCCCACCACACTTTAGGGTGCTTTGGGGGAAATTATGTTCCTGCTCACTCCTTCATATTGCTAAAGTGGCAATATGAAATCTGGGAAGGCTTTTGAGATCAACAGTTCTGGGCGCAAAAGAGTGTCCTCAGAGCATCCTGTACCAATTGCTCAACCTTTACTTAGACCACATGCAGCTGGAGATTGGCACTGCTTGAATTAATTTGGACATACTTAATACTAGAAGAGGTGGTGGTGACAGCAACCAGCAGTATGCCTCCCGTGGCCATTTCCAGGGAGAGAAGAGCAGGTGAAGGTTTGCCCTTTGTCTTTTGCTCGAGAATGCACAGAGCAATCGGTGGGGCACTGTGTGAGAGGATGCTGGACTAGATGGACTGTGGCCTCATCCAGCAGGACACCTCTTACCTTCTTATGATCTCATAGCCCTGTGAATTTTCTGACTCCCATGCTTGTGACATGATGGAGAAAGTGAGTAGTTAGTTGGCAGTGAACAACATTATCAAAAAAGCATAGAAAAGAGGATACAGAATTGCATATTATTTGCATAATAAGCTAATTCAAAAGTAATGACAATTTTATGTATTTATTCATTTAACATATGCATGTCACTGTAGTGGAGAAAGAGGTGACCATGTAGCCTATATACATTCTTAACTTTGACAGTGGAACCTGAGCTGTAACCAAAAAGTACCCGTGGGGTCATCTTCACTGTGTTGTCTGCAGCAGCAGCAGCAGCAGCGGTATACAGTTTGCATGCCTGCAGCTGCTCCTGGTGATGAGAATATCAAATCAGGGAAATTTTGTTCCTCAGTAATCAATGTTTCCATCTGAGGCTATTTTTTTGCTCTGAAAAACAAGTAGTAGTACCTGAAGGCAAATCAAAACAGCGCTGGTGCTCTGTCAGAACGCTTCCTATTACTCTGCAGTTACAGCACCCTAACAAACACAGTGACCACAGGGCCACGTGTGTCCTGCATCCTGGCAGCACTCCTGTGATACAACAGGGGCTCACACATGTGAGGTCTCTGCACCACCAGGCTGATTCCATGGCACCCTTAAGGGTCTCTACAGATCTTGCCCTGCTGTCCAGAACCAGACGCTAAATTGACAAGAGTACATTCTTTATAACAATCCTTTATATGACTTGGGTTTGATAGTCATACAAGTAAATTTTTTTTTTCTGAGAGGCATATGTCTCTTGACAGAACCTCAATAGGGAATACTACCCTCTGCTGAATAGGACACCAGACCACACCAGAAACAAGCCATATCCAAAGGCCATGCCCCTCATGGTTGCCTCTGACCTTCCAGCAGTTGGTGTTCAAGAGCACATTGGCAGCACTGTTAACAAACCATTGATAGGTAGGTATTCTTCATCACTGTTGGCTTTCCCTTTAAAGCCTTATAAAAAAGAAAACAAATACCCTCAAATGCCTTCTCATCTTTGCCAGTGAAGCCTGTGAGATATTGTCAAAACTCTTGCTTTTTATTATATTTATATATTATACATATGAAAAAAGCAAAAGCAAAGGTTTTGACAATATCTCACAGGCTTCACTGGCAAAGATGAGAAGGCATTTGAAGAATAAGGAGAGACAAAGACATTGGGATGGTAAAAGAATAAATAAGAGGAGCGGAAGGTTAGGGACAACAGTTTTCAGGAAATCAGAAGTAATCAAATGCTAGCAAAATATAAAGTGTACCAATTGGAGTTTTTAAGAATATCTTTATGTAATAGGATGTTTCATGCTTAATAATTTTGTTTTTAAAAAACACCTTTGCTTTGGATTAAGTGGCCTATAGACCTATTGCCACTAGTATGCCCTTCTGCTTAACTTCAATTTGAGCCATTTTCCAAAGGATGTTTCTAGGGGCCTTTCTGGACCCACCTCTCCTCCATATGAACCCTCATAGTTTCCTTTGGGGACTAATGTGTGCATATATTAGTGCAGAACAGAGACACCACACCCACTAATGGTGCACTCCATTTGCATTAGACGGACCATGATCCAGGGGCCCTTGATCTGGATCAACAGTAAACCAGCTAGGACCTGTCTGGATTGTGGAAGCATGCAGAAAACATCTGGAATGGTTTGGGAGTCCACACCATACATTGGCTAAGAGCAATTTGCCTCCATTAAGGAAGCAATCATGGAACTACAGCAATGGCGCCAATGCTATCCCCATAGAGGTAAGTGAATTCACTCATGTGGCTTTACTCTCCCTGTTGATGTTTTGCTGTCTATTTTAATCATTGTCTCTGTTATTGTTTTGCTATTATTGTCCTCTTAGATTGTACACCACTGGCAGGTTTTTACTCTTTTTTACTCTTTTTCACTTGGTTATTTTATTTTGTACGGCGCTGAGTACATGTAGAGTGCTTTAGAAATAAACTAATAATAATAATACCCAGAGGGAACCCCCGCCCCCATTCCCCTGAATAACTCATGATTCTTGTTTCAATTGGAAACACTGAATGCGGTAAGCAAAATATTTGTCCTTGGTGACCCGTTGAAGCAGGTTGACAGCTCATCATGGGTGGGAACTGGACAACACACTCACGGCACCGTGAGAGTGCCTTAAGGATGCAGGGTCCATCTTTCCAGTGCAGAATACTAAGAGCACTGTGAAGGCAGAGAGGGGATAAAGACTGTGAGCATGCTTATTCCCACTCTTCCTCTGCCCCACTGTTGCCAGGATGTGTGGACTTACTAACGTGCCTCCTTCAGGGCAGGTAACGTGGCCCTGTTTTTCCAAACACAGGAAATGCTCCACTTACAAAGCTATTTCCTATGTTTTTCAAAACTGTCCTGGTATGAAATATTATTCACCAGGGTCAACTGCACAGACTTATTGCCCGGACGTTTCCAGGAGGAGAGTAAGGTTGCCACCCTGGAAAAGGGAGAATACTGAAGCCTCTGAAAGTGGCTGAGGCTGCGACTGTTTTCCCCCCTTATTTTGACAGATGGCTTGACAGATCTCGCTCAGCTGAGTGCACTCAGCTAAATCAAGCCCTTCCTTACCCACCCATGCCTTGCAAATTGGGAGATAAGGCAATCTGGCTTCCAATGAGGGGAGAGGGGGTGGAGAGGAGGTGGCGCTGCTCCCCCGTACCAGGGTTCGGCATGCTTCCCATGCGGATGCCTGCATCCGCGCTGAACCCATACCTGTCTGCGTTGCCAGGAATGCCATGGGGATGCCCGAGGTGCATTCCTGGTCCCGTGCCTGGCCCATGCGTGCCCAAACAGTGCCCAAAGTGTGCCAAACGGCTTGCATGGGGACGCAGCCTCTGTCTGCTGCTTTGGGGATCACATAGCCGTAGAGCAGACAGAGATAGAGGTCAGAGGGGAGGCTTAAAAGTAAAAGCTTCAAGGAACTGGTGGAGGTCTGGGTGCTTGCTTGCTTGTTTCCAGCCTGCGTTGCTCTGAGGAGGACGAGGAGGAAAAGGGCAGGCAGGTTGCCACACCCACCTACCTCACAAGGTGTTCTGTTGTAGGGAGAAGAACAGAAAGCTTTGTCAGCTGCTTTGAGTCTCTTTAAATGGGTGAAAAAAAGCAGGGTAGAAAAGCCAACTCTTCTTCTTCTGTTATTCTCAACAGATACGAACTATAGCTCCTGAATGAACAGGCTGTAATGCAGTTTGAATTCAACAATATTTATTAAACAGCACAAGCGAATAGAGAAAACAGAGAAATCTAATAGGTAAAAGATGATGGGAAAGGAGAAAAAAAGGAATAGAAAATAGAAATGCAGTTCCTGTTTTATTTCTATACTGTGCATAGCCCTTTGGCCGGGCAGCTAGAGGATAAGAGTGTTGCAGAGATACAGATAAAGAATGGCAGAGAAGCTTAAAACTGCATAGTTCTTGCCCTTTTGCTAAAGATAGAAACTTCTTAAAGCTCTTTTATTCTCTCTTGGAATGCTTTTATGGAACACAAAACCACCACTGGTTACGTCCACTTCCCAGCATTCTTTCAATATGACACCTCTGACTAGAACTGCTCATGAAAAAGTCTTGTTTATGCTGATTAGCCTCCCACTGGGCTGGTCCTTGACCCTGGGCCTTTGCTGTTTTCAGTTTTATTTCTTTTCTACCCTGTGTGTTGTTGGGAGCAGTCATCAGTCATCACTATGCAGAGTACACTCATTTCTTCATAATTTCTCAAGTAGAGCAGGGCTTTCCAGATTCAATAGCTGAGGAAATTGTCTTATTTAGACTGGGATGCACTGTTCCAGAAGGAGCACCTCTGGCTAGAAGCAGCTGTTATTGATACTGACTGGTGAACCAATTATAGCTCTACCTGGACAGAGGTAGTTTAGCATCTGTGGTCCATGCACTAATTGTTGGAAAATGTTATAATTGGGGCCACCTCTGTAACTGTCCTGGAAGCTGCAAATGGTGCAAAACGCAGCAGACAAGTTATTAAATAGGGATGGGCTTAAGCAGTTGCCCTGGTTGCTTCCAGATCTAATAATGGCATTCTGCTACAGATCTGTAACATCATTAAGATAGTTCGTGGATGTCTTACTGTGGGTACCATGATTTACTGAGTGAGGCTTTGCGGCTACATACACTTTGGCCTTCTCTCTGGTGGAATATTCTTCCATCCTGCGGAAGCCCACCCTGAGGAGGGGACAGGATGTACTTACCTCAGGCTGCAGTCACATTGGGGTTTTAAGACTATCTCAAGCAATTTTGGGTAACCAGGGATCCCACCAAAAAATGCCCTTCTGACACAGGTCTCACACAAATCATCCTTTGCCTTGTTTGTCTGAAAGCTCGCCCAATTTCACCGCCATTCTCTCATTTTTATTTTTTTTTAAAAAGCAGGTCGAGCATTTTGAGGCATTTCTGCATCATTGTCTGCCCCCCTCTTCTTCACCTGGAGCCCTCTGGGGTGTTGCTAAAGTTCAGCTCAGAACATGGACAGGAAGGGGAATATCCACATTACCAAATTGCAGCAAGAGGCAGGCAGGAGAGAAATGAAGCAGAGGTGATGGGGCAGCAGCTCTGGCTGGGATCTCTCTGGTCCTGGTCACACAAATCTAAGACAGGATGGCCTATTCATTAATTTGAATTGAGGTCATACCACCTGTGTTCACACCTGGATCGTTATAGGTTGTCCCTGCCTTGGGCTGCATTGCTCACACCTTTCTGCACGATTGAACTGAGCCTCCTCCAAGAGCCAAGAATTCCATGGAGGAGGCTCAGGTTGATTGCACAGAAAGATGTGAGCAACGCAGCCCAAGGCAGCGATGGCCTGAAGATGACCTATAACAATCCAGGTGTGAACACAGGTGGTACAACCTCAGTCTGAATTAATGAATAAGCCGTCTTGTCTTAGATTTGTGTGACCAGGGCCTGTGAGCTGAATTGGAGGCTGCATGTGCGGTATGGCCAGCTGTCACAGCAGGCCAGAAAACACAAGCTGACTCAGAGGCTGCTGTGTAAATGGCAGTGAGGGTTTACCAGTGGGGTGATTTCCTCACTGAGTATGTAGTAAAAGTACAAAGAAAAGTACCTGAAGAAAAGCACAAAGATCAATGTCTACAGAGCCGTTGTACTGTCTACTCTCTTACATGGGTCTGAATCATGGGTCATCTGTCATCACCATCTGTGACCCCTCTAACATTTCCATCAGTGTTGCCTCTGCACAATCTTATACATCCACTGGTCTGACTACCTGACAAACATTGCTGTCCTTGAACTAGTGGAGGCCACCAGTATTGAGGCCATGCTACTGAGGACACAGCTGCGCTGGGCAGGACACATCTCTAGGATGAAGGATCATCATCTTCCTAAGATGGTGCTTTATGATGAACTCACCACTGGCTGCCGAAACAGAGGAGCCCCAAGGAGGAGATACAAGGACTCCCTGAAACAATCCCCCAGCCTTGGCCATATCAATCACAATCAATGGTCCACTCTGGCCTCAAACTGAGAAGCTTGGAGATGCACCATCCATAACGCTGTTGCCTCATAGAACTAGTCTCGAGGAGAAAAGGCAATGCAGGAAGAACCATGCCTTTACAGAATCGCCCAAGGAGACCTTTTTCTGTACTTTCTGCAATCAGACTTGTCTATCCTGCGTTA
Source organism: Aspidoscelis marmoratus (assembly GCA_014337955.1). Lineage (NCBI taxonomy): Eukaryota > Metazoa > Chordata > Lepidosauria > Squamata > Teiidae > Aspidoscelis > Aspidoscelis marmoratus. The sequence goes on from MTQE01000401.1 coordinate 22,872,980, forward strand.
GCCTTTTCAGTCGTCAGCGCGCATGCAGCAAGTGTGTGTTGAGCCCTTCCTAAATCTTTGTTCACAAAGCCAAGCCATGAATGAATGATTTCCCCTTCAAAATGTCCAGTGGGGAGATGTAAACATGCAGCCTGAGATTCATAATACATCTGCGATTAGATTTTATAGGTGCTTATTGATGGCCTATTTTTTAATGCTACTTCCCTTTCCCCATAAATATATTCCCTTACTATATAATTGCCATCTTTGTATGTTTGTACCTGGAGTAACCAATAAATTCTTTGATTTGATATATAAATGCTATAGAGATTTGTATATACAAAACACTGTACAAACGTTATATATACATACATTCCAGATTGTTCAGGAAGGTGGTAAAGACGTACCTCTTCACCCAGACCTTTGGCTAAATGCCCCCTCTGCTTACCCCCATTGCACACTCCACTGATTTTTAAACTTTCTCTCTTTTTTTCAATATTATTATTATGCTGGTTTTTAAAATTTTGTATTGGTTTTAGTACTGTTTTATACAGTCTTGATATGTGTGTGTTTTAAATGTTGTGAGCCGCCCAGAGACCCTTGGGTATGGGGCGGGATATAAATATAAATGTAAATAAATACAGGTGACACTCTAGTGTTTACTTGAGATATCTAAAACAGGACAATTTTGTAAGTAAATTTTGGCCAAGTAGCCTTATTAGCCTCAGCACAAGCTTTTAAGGGAAAGGAGGCTCTTTGAAGACCTTTAAAAGCCAGCTTTGATTTATATTAGAAGGCAGATTTTGGAACCAATGAAAGCGTGATCTATGACACCATCAAAGTGGGTGTACTGAGTGTAAATAAAATATGGACATTGCAAGCCTGAAATCCTTTTTGCAGCCTCATGAGTATTAGTCCTATTGAAGACAGTGGGCTTCATGAGTAGACTTTGTGTGATTGGTGCAGGGTTGTAATACAGAAAAAGCTGCATCCAGATGACAAAATATGTGTGCCTAGTAATAGCCTCTGGGGTGCAGTGACCACCTATCACTACCTCATCAGGCCTGCAGCCAGTGTCCAAGGTGAGAAATGTGCCCTTAGAAGCCATCTACTTGTAAACCCTGGAGATAATTCTGAAGGCAGATTCTGCACATATGTTCTTCAATTTTAAGCCCCCACACTGGCTCCAACAGGACTATGCAGATTCTACTTAAGTTTCCTTGTCAGTCCTGCAGCTTGTCCTGATTTATCTTACAGGTACAACTAAAACCAAATGGAACAGGTATGGAAAGAATATGCCGCTACAGTCCTTGTATTTCCTGCATTTCATTCCGATGTTTAACTCTCATCAGTAGTGATGTGCATGATTTTCCCCCCATTCGCTTTGCGTTAAATCAAATGCAATGGAAATTTGCATCCATAAGAACATAAGAGGAGCCCTGCTGGATAAGGCCACAGCCCATCTAGTCCAGCAGCCTGTCTCACACAGTAACCCACCAGTTGCCCATGGGCATCTCAAGCAGAGACAAGAGCAAACCTTCTTCTGCTTTTGAATCCCAGCAAATGGCCTTATAGGCATCCTTCTTGATCCTGCAGCCTGAAAGATGTACTTAAGCATCCATTCTAGTAGCCATTGATACATCTGTCATCCATACATTTGTCCAGTCCTTCTTTAAAGCCATCTAGGCTGGTTGATGTTACTACCTCTTCTGGCAGCAAATTCCATAGACCAATGACCCACTGGGTGAAGAAATACTTCCCCTTGTCTGATCTGATTCTCCTACCCATCAGCTTCATAGAGTGCTCCCTGGTTCTAGTGTTGTGTGATAGAAGAAGAAGAAGAGTTGGCTTTTCTACCCCACTTTTCTCACCCATTTAAGGGGACTCAAAGGGCTGACAAACCTTCTATTCTTCTCCCCAGAACAGAACACCCTGTGAGGTAAGTGGGGCTGTGAGGGCTCAGGGGAGAGCTGTGATGAGCCCAAGGTCACTCAGCTGGCTTTGTAGAGGAGGGCAGAATAGAACCAGGTATTCCCAGATAAGAGTCTGGCTCCCTTACCACTAGGCCTAACTGCCCCATGGCCCTTCATTCTGTATGGCCTGGCACACTTGAAAAAGCAAATCAGTTGGCTTGCTGAAGAATTTCATGGCTGTTGGCAACAGTCGAGCCCAGGCTGCCTGGAAGATGGGAGGCAAAGTGGTAAGAGGGTCAGGGGTAAGATGGGGGAAGATTATGGACTTGTTTAATGTAGGCCATAATGTGATCAGAGAACCAAAGGAGGCGTCTGTAGTTATGATTGGGATGGAAAGGAATGTGACTATATGGGGAATAAAACCATCAAACCACTGGAGGCGAACCCCCATTGGTTCAGTTTGGTACTGAACCAAAGTCACATGAAACTTACACGGTTTGATTTGGTATCAGATCCCTTCAATCTGCCCCTTCAGTTTAGCCCTGAGGTACTTCTGAGTTGGTTTGCACATATCTAGAAGAAAGTGGGTGGAGGAGAACTGTGGTGCGTACTTCCCCTATGTGAGCTTTTCAAACACCACTTCTGAAGACTGAAAATTCCCCCAATAGTTCTGGAGTGAGCAAGAGAAGGCAAATTTGCTAAGCAGCACAGCATGAAAATACAAACCTGATTAAGATGTTTGAAAATAGCTTTAAGCACCAGCACATCTGTTAACATTGCCATTCATTTACTGATGATTACTGAAAAGTTTAAAAGGAGGTAATGGATTTGAGCTTAATTTTAGATATAATTATGTATATGAACCTGTACCATAACAAAAATATTTTCTGTAATGCTAGGGTAGATGCTGGATGATAAATTTAAAAGAACATATGATACTAGCAAGATGTGTCTGGGCTGAAATCATGGATTTCTACCTCAAGATTAATTAACCATATATTCAGAAAACTAAGGGGTTTTTTCCACTGTCACTAGAAGTACCAATTAAGTACCCATTAATGGGTACAAAAATGCCATTACGTACCCATTAATGGGTACTTTTAGTGACAGTGGAAAAACACCCTAAGGGAACCAATGGCACAATTCATTTTGAATATTTGTTTCTAAATAAGGGTGTGATCACAAAGGGTTTTGGGTGAGTGTGTCCATTTTCTGGGATTGCACCATTTGTGGATGTGGCTAAAAGCCTCCTCCCTGACAGCTCTTCCTCACTGTCACCTTCCTTGCTTGGGTCCCATTGGCTGCTGCTGTCTTGGTTTTCCATGGACCTGATTGGTCTACAGGCACAGGAGGCTGGGATTGGATAGGACCCTCCATAACCTTCTACCCCATCTACCCATAATGCTGTGACTTGCCCTAAGAGGCCAAATAATCAGAGGCTTTATATTTTCTGTTCTGTTGGCTTGAGTCCCTGAGGGCGTCCCTAAACACATGTTTGGACACACCTTATTTCTGATCATGCAGACTGAAAGGGATAGAAGCTGTTGTATAGTAATGTCTCAAGACATTGGGACTCATAGGGGAGGCTGACAGGCCCTCCGCAAGACATCTTGCTGCTGAGGAAAATGAGCAAGCTGGATCTCCCTGTTCTGCATCACATTTGAGATAGGCAGACTTGTGAAAAAGGCACTCTGTATAGGTCTGTTGTGTCATATTGGGGCATCAGGGATAATGGCCTGAGTTGGTTACTTCTCTTTGCTTATTGGTAGGTTGAGCTATGAAGGCTGCTTTGGGCAATAATGCTAATACTGGTGTTTCTAAATGATAATAAATAAACCTCCCCCATAGGCTAGAACGGTATTGACCACCTTCCCTTTCTTACTTCATGGAACAGTTGAGAAACACCCAGGGTCTTCTGCACTCTGTTCTTGTTCTAGGACACCCTGTTCTGGAACTAGCAACCCATCCAAGCTGGCATGGGTTGCCAGCGGAGTGGAAGAGGGGTATCTGCATTTGGATTACCTGCTCCACTCCAGACCTTGTTGTTGACTCCAGTGAGTCCTTGGAGGCAGCATGAGGCTCTGAAGGCCAGGAATGAAAGTTCCTGGCCTGGCTGATTTGGGCATGAACCCCCTTCTGGCAGTGCTTCCTGGACCACTGCTGAAAAGAGTCCCCCACAGTGTACTAAACCATGGAAGTGTGTCATCTGCATGCATCTATGGTCTAGTATACTGCCTCTGATTTGCTTGTAGATCCCAACATTGAGGTCTACACCTGAGGCATTTTCGCACTACATCCATTCCATTTGGAACGGGTGTAGGACGGGAAGCCTAAGACACTTCAGGACGCTTTGGCCATTCACACATAGGAGCGCAGGAACGCGTGTAAACGCATTCCGGCGCGCCTGTGTGCGAATGCTCAAAGCATTCTGAAGTGCCTTAGCCGGCAAACGCCGGCAAGGGGCGGGGAGACGGCTGCCGAGGCTCCCGCAGCCGGCAAGGCAGGCAATCAGCTGATTGTCAGCCAGCGCCGGCGGGGGAGGCGAGCCCGCGGCTGTCAGGGAGAGAGAAACATGAGCGAATGCTTCTCTTCCCGAACGGCTGCGGGCGCTTCGTCCGTGCCGGAACGGATGTAGAGCACTTTAAAGTGCCCCGCTGCGGCAATGCGTATGCCGCGTTCGAGGCTGTCTTGCACGCGTTCGAAAACCCCGTGTGCGAAAACGCCTCTATACTGGGTTAGAGCACAGTTTCTGGTGTCCTAGCGTGGTCCAGACTGACATGTGGACTGCTGCTCCTTATTCTGGAATTTGTTGCAGAATAAGGGGCAATGCAGAAAAGCCCTCAGAAAAGTTTCAGCAGAGATTGCAAAGCCCTGCTCATTTGGCTCATTTTAGCTGTGGGTTTGAAGGTAAGCCGAAGTGGGGAACATATAATCTTAGTTTGCTAAAGAGCCTTGGCTTGCTGTAATGCAGTGCCCCAAGGCACAGAGGAAATAAGACAATATTGACTGGCTGCCACAAACTGAGGCTAGATGCTCATGAATACAGCAATATGTTTTCAGAGGATTCAATGGGTGACTCATCAAAAGGAGTTCTGGTTCTTCTGAGTTAACAGAAAACCTTTCCCTGAGATTTTTTAAACTGGTGGTGTGCTGATGACAGGGTGATTGCTCCTGCATCAAGTTAGTTTGACTTCTGAGCCACTTACCTAACTATCACAGAAGGCTTTGAAGTTAAATTTCACCCAAGAACCATTTGTACAATTGCACAGAAGTTTTTTTTTTCTTTTCTGTTCTTTAAAGAAGAAGCAGTAGACAGGTAACAGTTCATACAATGGAAGAGCCACATAATAGGGATGTTCAAATCAAGTAGAATATTTGAATATTCAATTTGATTTGAAATTCAAAAATCTGATTTTTTTGAAAATCGAGCTCAAATCCGGATTATCCAGATCTGTATTTTCAAAAATCCAATTTGAACTGAATGATACAAATGTTGGGAACATTCGTATCTGATTTTGGAATTTGCATGCATCCCGTTTTTGTCCTGTTTTCGTCCCGTTGTCATCCCATGTTATAAGCGGAAACAGACCCAATATTTGGATGTGATATACGATGTCGAATTCAGTAAAATTATTTGAAAATCCTTATTGGATTTTTGGAATGTCAAAATTCAAACAAATTCAGAAATTCAGATTTTCGAAAATCCAGTTCGAATCGGATTTTTGAATTTTGGAATATCCATGCACACCCCAACCACATAATGGCAGCTTAAAGAGGAGCAAAAACTGAACTTTCTCATTATACTCAACTGAGCTTTACATTTTGTAAAAAAAAAAACAGATTCTCCAGTAACCAATGAATACCTAGTGATTGAAGGAGAACATGTGGACCTCTAGAAGTGCACTGGTTAAAAGTACTAGGTTAGAAATTCCAGCTTAGTTTGAATTCCAGCTGGGCCATGGAAGCTCATTGGCTCTTTCCTGCTATGGGTAAAATGGCCTTTCTGGCCTTTGACAAAAAATCTAGAGTGAAGCCCCTATGGCAGTTGAATGGACCACAAGTCTTCTCACTGGCAGCTGAACCAATTGTATCCCGCTTTTAGATTAGATATATATATAAATAAATGAATAAATTAATATAAAAGACCCATTTAAGGAAACTGACAGGACAGAGAGCAAGGATATGTAAAGGAAGTCAGGGGCTGCATTCCCATAGGCATTTAAATCTGAACTGAATTTGAATACGGTATCCAGCGTTCCCATTACTTCTGCAATTAATCCAAATTCAGCATCCA
>MTQE01000401.1:22881478-22893331 GCA_014337955.1 Aspidoscelis marmoratus
CCCTCAAAAGTAACAGGAGGCGCGTTAGTGCCCGCCCACCCTCATTATCGTGTCTGCTACTGCTGGAGGAGGAGGAGGAAGGTAGACTGATTCCCGCAACCTCGCTAGCGTGCCCGACCCAAGCCCTGCACCCCCAGCCCTAAAAGCATCCTCCTGCCTGCCCTCTCTTTCTCCCCCACTTTGTTCTGGCTGGAACTTGGCTGCCCGTGGGCAGTACATGGCCACCATGTGGCTGTCGCCCGTCCTTCCTTCTCTTGTCGCCTCCGCCTTCGTAACCTCCCTGTCCCGTCGCCAACACACACACACGCTGCCGCCGCACCAACACTCCACCCCCCTGCCGCCACCGCCGCCGATAAAGATCTTTTCTTTACAGATAATGTCCTCTTCCTTTGCCTATATTTTTGCTGGAACAAGTGGTGAGCATCATCAACCACATTCTTTACAAGCTGAAGCAGCTGGAAATGAGTAAAAGAAAGTAAACTTAAGCTCAGAGCTGCCAGGTATGATGGGAGGCTGTCCACTCTGCCCTTACAAGCCAGCCGTCTCAGAACTGTGTCTTGCGGTTTTATTATTATGGTGATCCCACCATAGCACAGAAATAATTATGTTATATATCCCCTGTTTGGATAGGGCCTCAGAGACAGAAGTGTGTGGCCGTTGTGTACCCAAACCTTGTCTAAGCTCCATCCAGACAGCACTTACTTGTTCTGCATTATTTGGATAATCTGGAATAAAGCATGGATAATAGGAATAAAATGTGTCTGGATGTGCTTTACTCCAGATTATCCAAACAATGAAGATAAGTTAGTGCTGCCTTGATGAAGCTCAATCCATCTTTTCTAGCACAGAATGTTTATGAGAAAGGGAAGGACAGACTGGTGTGAATAATCCTATCCCAAAACTTTCTCTGGCTCTTTCTGCACTGGGCCTAATTTCGGGTAGGGCCTACTGTACCAGCATGTGGACAGCAGGCCCTTTTCCAAAATATAATCCAGAGTAAGACCTTGTACAGAAAGGACCTTTGACTCTGACCTGCCCCAGAGATGCTCATGTCTCACCTACATTTAAATGTTTATTTTGTACAAATGTTTTGATTTACTTTGCATCTGGAATGTTTCATGGGACCAATGTGTGAGGGTGTTTTTTTAAAAAAATAGTCTGTGAGCACCCTCCTTCTACCTGCCTACATTTTATAAGGAAACATCACCTTGGCAACCAGCCACATCTGTCTCTTCACTTTCCCATTGGAGCCTCTAAGGAAAGGTCTGGCAATGTATTTTATTTTATGTTCGGCCCCCCTTCTTCTTTTGACAGTGAAAATACAAGGATCTGGTGCATTTCTAGTGACAAATAATGAAACATGTACATTCTGTCTCAGATTACTTTGATTTTCCTCTTGTTCTTTTGTGACTTTTTTAACCACAGGAAGTGGGCCTATAAGCAGTAGTTGCCACTTGTGGTCATTTCAGCTTAGGCCAAGTTCCAACTGGGTATTTTAATCTGGGTTTAATCTGGGTTTGTTTAATCCACAGCGAGGTCTGGTTTTTTGGTGTCACCTTATAATGCCACCTTATAATGTGGACCCACATGGGATAAATCTCCTCCCCTCTGTCTTCAGTCATACCTTCATCGGGGGCGGGCAATTGAAACCCTGCCCTCTATGTAAACCTGTACATGATGATGGATTCCTTTTGCAGCAGTTCTTCAGGGCTGCTTGATCAGTGATCTCTGATCAAGGAAGGAAAACAAGATTGTGACAGCTTTTCTGCCTTTTTGCTTCTCCTGCCAGGCTGCATCTTTTAAGTCCCTGGGGGCAGACACCTACCAGGGCATATTTCTCCTCCCTTCCTCTTCCTCCTTCCTCTGGGGGCTGCGGAAGGCCAGCAGTGCTAGATCTTTTTTGCCTTCCAAAGAGGAGGAGGAGGAGGAGGCGTGGCAACAAGTCCCTTGCCACCTGCCCACCAGCATCAAGAGACAAGAGTCCCTCCTCCCCGCACAATGGAAATGGAGCATGACATCTCTTGAGTGAGCAGGGCCACAAAGAGTTAAAGAAGACAGTTTCAGTGGAAGGAGCTATCTTTTGTCTTGTTTGGATGAGAGGAAGGAAGGAGGGAAACAAGCCTTACAAGCTCACAATTGCGCTGCATCGGAAGATCACAGCAGCGCAAAATGCCAGGGATGCAGGCAAAAGACGTGAATGGAAGGAGGGAGAGACAATTGTTACACTGATCTCTTACAATGTTACAACTCTCCCATCTCCAATCTCATGGTGGACAGCTGTTAAAACTCTCCCCACCTCTGATTTCATGGCGGACAGCTGGGGGAAGAGGTGGGAATTATAGCTTATCATTGGCTAAGAGGGAACTGAAGAGAATGCCCCCAAAGCATGGTTCCTCCCCCCCAAAACCTGGTTGCATTCCCATTGATAAAAAGTCAGGATTATTACTGGATCCAGCAGCAAGTTCTTTTATAATCTGAATAGGGATTATCCACATTTTGGGACCTTTAGTCTGCAGAAACGGAGGATCCCTTGCAAAGTCTTGGAATGGGGAGGGAGCATGTCGGTTTCAAGCCAGGCTAAATCCTGTGTCGGAGCAGGGCCTTTGTCTGTTTGGCAACCATCTAAGAATTGGGGAGGCAGTGATGTACAAAATGGCATCTATTACTTCAAGGTCTTAAGAAAACCAAACCAAACAAACCATTCAGCTAGATGCCAGCGTATGGCAAATCCTAAGCTTTTCTCAACTACAGATTGTGGGACAAAGATCGCTGGGAAATTTGCAAACCAATAATGTCATATTCTGCATTTTGTTGCAGAGGAGAAGGAAGGAGTAAAGATGAAGTGACATTATTTAATGTTAGGAATTCTGTGTGAGGCTTTTTTGGGGGAAAGTCCACAAGCTGCACAGAGTGAACCTGTGGGATTTGACACAGCAGCCATAGCCTTAAATGCACCAAATCAGCTACAGTCTGAAAACACATCTCTGCCACAATTTTAAATAACAGTAGGGTTGAGTTCCAGCAAAAGATCACTTACAAAGAATCTGCAGGAGAGGAACAATAGGCTTCGGTGTAAATCTAGGGGTTAGGGAAAGTACAGCATAAGCCTTTGTTGACATAGGCTGGTCCTGTTCAAAATTACCTTGACTTGAATGGGGAAAAGTTCTCAATGCACGTCAATGGAAGAAAGGAACCTGCATTGAAAGGGGTATAGCAACCTCACACCCGGAGCATCAATTATGGGAGTAAGACCAGAGCACACAAAAGCCATGAATGAAACTTTTGCAGATTCCAGACCCAGACAAGGGTTTTATACAGACTACAGTGCTGAACATACAGATGCCAGTTCCTGTCACACTAAGACACAGTCTTTTCACAGGTTGCAATGATGAAACACGCTGAAGATGCTTCCCTGCTTCCTACACATCTCTGGACAAGAGTCCAGTGCCAAAATGGGATCAGAAAAACATCTCCTCCTACTTTTGATGTCTTCCCACACAGCATGTGGGCACAGTTGGATGACTGGAAAGCCCTGGGACAGCAAGAAGATATTTCCCATGGAACTGCCAAGGAAGCCTTTTGGCTATGGAGAAGAAGGCTCCCACTCCAGTTTGACCATGCAGCCAGGACAGCACTTGGGAAAAGGAGCACCAGAGATCTGGCAGGGCAGGCTTCCTACAGGTGAGGGCTCAGAGAGTTGCCTTGCAGCTGAGGCAACACATGGAGCAAAGACTTGGCATGACAGCCTTTCTTTAGCCCAGGAGACAGAGACCCAGCAAAAACTTTCCTTGGAGCTGGAAGCAGCATATAGGCCGCGGTCTTTTCCTTGGTTCCCTGGTTCTGAAACACCCTACAGAGGGGGCCATGCGATTTCATGAGATTCATGAAATAATGGGTTGGAGGAGGCACAAAGGATACGTTTACTGCCAATTACTGGCTTATTTGTGGGAGTTCCAAGCGTGAGTCCTTGGAGTTTTAGTCCCAAACCAGAAATCTTTGTGAATTTTGAGAATAATGTCAGACACTGAGGTGGGACCCTGCAGAGGAAGCTTCAAGGCTCTCCAGTGTCCTTCTCAGAGTTTTTTTTACGGGTGATGTGGCTCTAGCATTTGACCATCACACCTCTGGGAATTCCTCAGAGCACCTGTTGCAGTAGATGTGGATGCAACTTCAGTAATTTAATTTAGAATGTGTCTTGCTCCAGGGCAGTGAGGTGACTTTCTTACTTAAGGTCGCACGTGGGACATTGCTTTTTGTTTGGCTGTGTACTCTTTAACCTTCTGATTCTTGTTCCTACTGCTTGGTTGGCATGTTCTTTCAGGTTTCTGCTTGGTACCCATGGCACTGTGCTCCCTTTGTTCCATATGAGATCAGTTCAATACACGCACAGTTTTCCTCCTTTGTTAAACTGACACTATTTCCTGTGATGTTTTTTGCTGTTGTGTTTTGAAGTGAAATAGGGTTTTTGATGACCGAGGTTGTACTTGGCTTTCACTTGATTTAGTTTGTGCTATCAGCAGACCTCTGGCTTTGCCTAGCAAGAACTGGAGCAAAACAGTCTGGTACCTTATTTGCAGCTGGATGAATGAGTTGACATCATAAAATGTCAAGTTATCCTGAATGTATATGCTGCAAAATCTGACCTGTATTCCTTGCTAATTCACTGAGTTGCTCCCACCCATCCTCAATTTTTGTATGCATTAGGTGAATCAGGTGAATTAGTTATTTGCTTTGTTTTCACCCTTTAGTTTTAAAAATGAATGAAGATTACAAGAAGGCAGTAAAATATCCTCCCTGCATCTGTGCTTCTGTTGGAAATGGTTGGAGTGCTAGACTCTTATCTGGAAGTTTCCTAGTTCAATTCCGCACTCCTACCTGAAGCCAGCTGGGGGACCTTGAGCTCTCTTTCCCACCCACCTCACAGGCTGTCTGTTGTGGAGAGAAGAATAGGAAGCTTTGTCAGCCACTCTGAGGGTGCGTTCCCATACAAGATGTTGGGGATCATCCAATCCCATTTAAATTTTTATCCCTGGACTTTATGAGAACTGTATTGCTAAAATCCACAGAAAAAAGTCCTCAGAAAAACTGTTCTCGGTCCCGTTTTGGTTGCTAGCCCATTTTTTTCCCCAATGGGAATGCTACTGGACTATTTGGGAAGGAGATCTGCCTTTTGGACCATCTCTCCCATATCCTTCTGGCCAATGCCTACCATGGAGTAGGATTTCACATCTGGGAAGGTCACCCCCCTGTCCTTCCCACCCCTGCAATGTTCCAGAGATCAAAAAAAGTGTTTGTTCTTTGAACATAGATTTCCCCTTTCTGTGAATGCCACTGTAGCTATGAGAGATACATTACATTGTTACAGCAGTCAGCAGAAGAAATCTTTTTTTAGCCCTGCTTTGTCCTGAGCAGCTCATTCAAAGCAAAAAAAAAAAAAAAAGGAAGGGAATCCTCTTTTCTGTCTTTGAACCTGTGCAGGAACCACAAACCTCCTCCCTCCTCTCGCTGATTTGGAAGGGAGAGATCAGTTTGCCCTGTCTCTTCTTCCACTCAACTGATTCTGCACAAAGCTACTGCCTTCTCGGTAACATAGTGAATGGAGGGAGTGCGCAATTTGAAAGGGAGAATGATCATCCTGTCTATTCTTTCATTCAGCTGATTCTGAGCAGCGCAGGCTTTCAGGGTTTGGACAGAGGTGGAGATGAAAAGATCCTGTTTCTCTGTGCTGGGGATTTGGGTGGTTTGAATGGGAACTGCGGTATTCGAATTGAGCCTGCATTATCGTCAAGCAAATGGGAACAGCCAGAATGTGTACTCAGTTCTGAATCTGGATTAAAATAGTCCAATCAGGATTAAAATGGTCAAGTGGGGATGGGGCCTGAGTCCCCTTAAATGGGTGAGAAAGGCAAAGTATAAAAGCCAACTGTTTTTCTTCTTCTTTAATGCAATAATAACATTTTATTTACAAAAAATGCAAAGGAAAAAGAAGGAAAGGAAAGGAAAATAACAGGGCTGCTCTCCTTGTAGCCCTCCAGATATTCCTTAGAACTCCTAGCATGCCAGTGGTGCTGACATAGAATGCCAAGAAAGGAATCTGGGAGTTGTAGTTCTGGAACATCTAGGGTTGCAAGTAGAGCAGCCCTCAATCGGGTGCTAAAAGTGCTAATGAGAAAGGCTGTGCCATCTCATTAGGAAGAGAAACACAAGCAAATGATGAATGCTGGTGAGAAAAAGAGAGAGAACGAAGGCTTCTTCATCCTTTGCACAGTGGGCTTAGGCGCTATTTTCTGCAACATAGGCAAGATACAGGCAATACTGCTGGCAGTGTGTTCTCACTCTTCTTAAAGGATCAGATCTGTTGTTCACATGCCTGCTGCCACCCTGTTGCACAAATATTGCCTGTGATATTTCTGGTCAGGAATGTTTTTTTCAAACGCAGGAAGGAAACGGCTCTGGATCTGGAAATAAGCCATTTCTTCGGTTTGAAGAAACAGGGCTGAGAATGATGCCTTCAGAACGGTGGACTGGAATAAGTTTTCACACATAGCTGCAACTAGACTGGTGGCTGTACTGGGAGGAACAACTGTGGGCCCCCAAACCCATCCACTGTATGCACAAAGCAATGAGTGTGCAGGGTCCCACAGACCTTCACATTCATGGTGCATTTCTGGTACCAGGAAAACATTGCCTGTTTCTTTTCTATTTGGTCTGATCTCCTGCTTGGAATGCCTTCTGGTGCTCTCTGTATTAGATGCTTGGTGACACATTCTCAGTGTGAGCTGACGAAATGAAGTCCTTTCCTTGGCTCCTGTATTCTGATTAGGGTTCCATCCTTCTGCGTTAATCCTGATTTTTCCATCCTCCTCCCCCTCCTCTGAAATATTATAAATAGCTGCAGTAGCTGCAACAACTTGCAGCAGGCACACAGCGTTGAGTGGAAAGAAGGAACTGCCAGTAAAGTCTTGCACTCTGTAAATAACTGGGTGATGACTTCCCGCTGTGAAAATCGCACTCTCTGCAAGAACTGGGAAGCAACTGCAGCCTGGGTGTGAAAGGCTGGGAAAACAGGAGCCGGCCTACAGCTGCTCGGTGCCTATGTGGATGTGTGGATGTTGAAGGGGAGCAGGAATGGCAGGGAAGAAAAAAAAAGGAATCTTCATGTTTATTGGCCTTACCTTCTGCAGTAACAGTAGAGGTGAACTAGAAAGAAGAAGAAGAGTTGGCTTTTCTACCCCGCTTTTCTCACCCATTTAAGGGGACTCAAAGCGGCTGACAAACCTTCTGTTCTTCTTCCCACGACAGACACCCTGGGAGGTAGGTGGGGCTGTGGGAGCTCAGAAAGAGAGCTGTGACTAGCCCAAGGTCACCCAGCTGACTTCATGGGGGAGGGGGGAATCAAACTTGGTACTCCCAGATAAGGGTCCGGCTCCCTAACCACTAGGCCAGACTGTCAAAAATGCCAAGTTCCCTTTGGCATGCGGTAATATGATGAAGAAATGGAACCTAGGATGACACTGTGCTGATGAGGGACAGGGCTCTGCAGTTAAGACTGGCTAATAGTTCAGTGGAAGAGGAGTCAAAATGCATGGCTTCCCGCCATTAAGAACCTCCTGTTTCATTATCTGTACATCGGCAAATAGCAGTGTCACAGCTGGGGACAGGGAGCAGAGACTCACGCTAAGAGTTGGGCTGGGAAGGAAGCAGTTGGAAACTGGAATCAGATGGAAGATTAGTGTTCACACCTAAGGTTTAATCCAGCTTCAGTCCACTTTCAGAGCAGAGGAACACATCAGCAACATGAACATTCATTTCCTTTTCACATTATCTAACCCCAAAGTAGATCTTCTGAGTTAGGTAATGCTGAAAGAAATCAGCTTGTCTGGTTGGTGGTGCATTCTCTCACTCTGAAAGTGGTCTGAAGCTGGATTAAAACTTAGGTGCGAAGTTCGAACACAGCCAAAGACTAGATTCAAGATGAGAACTCGAATGAAATCGGGAGCAAGGAAGGAGACAATGTTGGACAGTAGAGGTTCGTCTGAAGCTTGGAGGCAGAGCAGGAAACAGACTAAGGGCCTGTTCACACTTTCCTCAGGGAGCTCCTAGATCAGTGGTTCTCAACCTGGGGGTCGGGGGACCCCTTTGGGGGTCGAACTACCCTTTCAGGGGGGTTGCGATGAGTCTCCCACCGCCCTTCCCTCCCACCTCCCAGCTGCCCCACCCCCATGGTTGGGGGTCTCCACAACATGAGGAACTCCATTAAGGGGTCGCGGCATTAGGAAGGTTGAGAACTGCTGTCCTAGATGCTCTGAGATGAAGGTGGCAGAGTGGCGTGTAGATGAAACTCCCCTGGAGCAACTGCAGCCACCCAGGAAAGGTAAGGGTGTAAAGGCCCTAAGATTAGAAACAATATCAGGCATCACAGGATCTGCTTTTAGATGTATTTTCAGGTATGAAAAGTGGTGAATTTAAAATAATAATAATAATAATAAAAACATGTTGTATTGGAGTCTCCCAAAGATCATAGTCTGGGTTTGGGAAAATGGCACAAGTTGGATAGAGTTTTTGAAAGAGAAGAGTGGGAAAAGCCATTAGTCCAGGCAGGAGTGTTTTAGAACTAAACAGAAAAACTAGACTCCATGCCAAGAATCTAAAACCAGTTACTCAGTATGAGGCAGCAGCAACAAGCCAAACTATAATGCAGAGCCATGGAGAAGTCAGAGTCAAACCAGGAAGTTTGTCCATAATTAAATACTAGACAACAGGGAGTTTAATATGCAACTGGCTGGAGAATTTGTTCAGGTTGAAGGCAATTCAGGAACCATGGAAAAGATACACACAGGAAACCTCTCTGTGGCAAAAAGCATTTGATACTGAGGCATATGATTAAGTCTCAGAAGAGATTATATGTCTTGGTGATGAAAACCAGCTGCAGCTGTGAATCCAGAATGGAGAGCAGCCAGCTGATATTTGTAGCTTCACCATCAAATGACTTTAAGGTCATGTCCCCATGCAATCAATTTGGCGCTATTTGGGCATCGTTTCAGCTGCATTGGACCGGGTGTGGGACCGAGATTGAATTTGGCAATCCCCATTCCATTCCTGGTAATGTGGGCTGGGTGCAGATTCAGCTGTCTCCATGCGAACCACACCAAACCCCCGGGAGAGGCTTGTGTCTACTCTGATTTCCAGGCAAGCAACTGGCTTGCCTGGAAAAGGGAGTAAAAGCAAGCCTGTCCCAGGATTGTGAACCCCCTGTCCACAGACCTGGCTGACAGATTTGCTTTTACTCCTGTTTCTAGCCAAGCAAGTGGCTTGCCTGGAAATGGGAGTAAAAGCAAGCCTCTCCTGGGTTCACAGTCCCAGATGACAGACTTGGAAAGTAGTCACTTGAGTCCCCCCCTTGAGTCACGTATGCCACGTACGATCCTCAGAATCTGGATCAAACGTGATTAAGTTGAAAATAATGGAATCAGGCAAATTCGTGTTAGCATCCGGTTCTATTATTTTGGTTTAGGAAAACCGTTTTAAGCTTGTAATGGGAACCGGGCCATAGTTTTGGATCAAGGAGTATTAGCACGGATTACAAGGTCTGCTACTAATCTGGATCAAGGAACCCTTAGCATCCATTAGATCCACATCTGTTCAGCTCCTGTGCATATAATGTGATCTTAATGGAGCGTTAATATGATCTGTTGTGTAGAAGGTACATTATATATGTGTTCCTTATGTGTTTTTATTGGTTGCTTAGTCCAGTCTTATGTATAAGTGCAGGAGAAGCTTTAGTGTCAGCATTTTAATACAAATTGTTCATGGGAAATATATATTCATGTCATGATTACTAGATGTAATCTATTTCTGTAGTTTTGGGCTTTGTTCTCTACAAGTGGAAGGGTATTTTGAGTTAGGCTTCTGTTTTTTTGCTAACAGGAACCAGATTATCTGAGGCCGGCAGCATCCCTTTTAGTCCTGCATCCTTCATCTCTTGTGAGCCAGTTTGGTCTAATGGTTAGGGAGACAGATTCTTAAATGGGAATACCAGGTTTGATTCCACTCTCCTCCACAAAGCCAGCGGGGTGACCTTGGGATAGTCACAGCCCTCTTCTGAGCTCTCACAGCCCCACCCACCTCACAGGGTGTTCTGTTGTGGGGAGAAAAACAGAAAGTTTTGTCAGCTGGTTTGAGTCCCCTTAAATGGGTGAGAAAAGCAGAGTAGAAAAGCCAACTCTTCTGGTTATACTGGAGTTTGGATTTATTAACCAATGAAATACAGGTTATTGGCAATATAGGATACATAAAAGATGCACTTCCTCAAACCATGTGCTATTAATTTGTGGGATTTCCTGCAAGAGCATTGGTGATAGCTGCTGTCTTAGAAGGCTTTCAAATGGATAAGGTTATATGCTGCCGCAGCCCACTGCATAAAGCAAGAATTGCAGCCAATGGTCTATTTCAAGGATTACTCCACTTACTAAAAATAAGGGTGATTGAAGCAACAGCCAGATACGTGGACCAGGGATTGAAAGGGAAGGGATTGGACAGTCAATGCTTTACTTTTTTATGTACTTAAAGATGCTGCTACCATCTCATCGCTTTTGGTAGATGTTTCATACTGGGTTCTGTTTTTTGGAAAACCTCCATTCTCATGGATGGTGATAACTTAGATTAGTATCACATTGGACAACCCAGGGGAAAAGAACTGTCATGGGAATGAGCCTTCCTGGATTTGGACTACTGGCCAATTTAATGGAAACACTCGTTCCCGAGTCCAAATCCAGTCTGGACTTTAGTGTCTTTGGAAATGCACCCCCAGTTTATTAGCCCAGAAAACAATTCTTCAAAAAGAAAGCTCCTTCCTTGAGGTACATCTGTTTATGTGCCAGATGTACATTTCAATCTAAAAGGCTCTTCTTCAGTATCACAATACTAAAATACAATGCGGAGAAAGAATTGTAATCTAAGGGCCTGTTCATCCTGAAGTGATCAGAATGGCCCAGCATGCTCCAAGATGGAGTCATCCGCACACTGCAGTGCTATCAACCCACCCCCACCATTCTAAAAATTGAATTAAAGGGAAAATGTGTGAAAGAAAGTGATTCCCCCCCCCTTTCTCACACATGGCTATCTGAAGAGGAGAGAGGAGGGATGGGAGAAGAACTTTCTCTTTAATCTTATTCTGGCTGCGATCTTCTGAAGAAGCGGTACAGCGGCAATTTAAAGAGGAAGTAACAGTTTGCGGAGCTGCTGACTAGATTCCTCTCTCACAAGGAAGATCAGTTTTTTTACAGAGTTTAGCACAGGATCGCTATAGCAGATCAGAGCGAAGAGGCAAAAAGGGGAGGGAGGGAGGGAGGGAGCAGGCAGGCTTTCACGATAACTGTAAAATCAGACACTTTGTAAAATCACAGCCCCATACATCTGATCTTTTGTTCCAACTTCTGTTCATTCTTCCCCTCCATTCCCTCCCCTTTCAGCCAGTGGAGGATTCCTTTAGCCGATAATCACACCTTTTCATTGGCTGAAGGAAACTGAGGAAAACCCGCTAAAAAAGCCTCATGTTTTTCCATTTGCAAAAAAAGAGGATTATCCCTAAATCCCGCAGCAAGAGTTCTTTTGATTCGAATACAGATAATCTGCATTTTGAGACACTTAATCCCCAGAAATTGTGGATTTGTCTGATCCTGTGGGAATTGCTTGCTTTAAAAACAAATTCAAAGCTCTTTAGAAACTGAATGGGGATGCAGCCCAAGAGTGCCTTTATGGAAGTGCAAAAAGGCCCTAAAACCTCTCATCCTAAGCCATAGATACATTATGGGCGCGTCTTCATGGCATGTGTTATTTCAGTTTAAAGAATTC
>MTQE01000401.1:22904905-22919709 GCA_014337955.1 Aspidoscelis marmoratus
GATCCAGCACTTTTTTTGATCGCTGGGACTCTAGCATTGCAGGGATGGGAAGGACAAGTGGACAGACCTTCCCAAACATGAAATCCTGCCCATCTGATGTCATGCAATCAGTGGCAGCAGGCATTGGCCAGAAGGATATGGGGGAGATGGCCCGGAAGGCAGATCTCCTCCCCAAATAGTCTG
This sequence comes from Aspidoscelis marmoratus, assembly GCA_014337955.1. NCBI lineage: Eukaryota > Metazoa > Chordata > Lepidosauria > Squamata > Teiidae > Aspidoscelis > Aspidoscelis marmoratus. The sequence continues at coordinate 22,905,089 of MTQE01000401.1, forward strand.
GTAGCATTCCCATTCGGAAAAAAAGTGGGCTAGTCACCAAAACGCAACCAAGAACAGTTTTTACGAGGACTTTATTTTTCTGTGGATTTTAGCAATATAGTCCTCGTAAAGTCCAGGAATGAAAATTTAAATGGGATCAGACGATCCCAAAAATGGACTGGATTCACATTTAATTTTGTATGGGAACACACCCTGAGATATAAGTTTGTGATTTTACCATGGGACCTTTCCAGACTTTTCCTGTTTTCTATCTTGTGTTTAGCCATTTTATTAATGTATTACAATGTGAATGTGCCATACGCTAAACAAAATCATGGGGATCCAGCAGTCTTTAAAGACACCTATACAGTAGTGCATTAATGACTTGCCTCACCCTGCAGAACTTGCCTCACTATGCACATTCTCCAGTTTCCACGTCTTCCACTTCTCTGCTGGCATGATCACCTGGATTAAACAGTGTGACAGAGACCTCACATAGTCAGTAGTTATTAGAACCATGACATTCAATAGGCATCTGCCTGCTGGAGACATGTCTTTATAATAGGCATTCTGCATTTCTCTAGATGACTTCTACTACATTTAATCAAATAAAGACACAGAAACATAATAACTAGATTGAAGGACATTTATTTATTTATTTATATTTATATTCCGCCCTATACCTGAAGGTCTCAGGGCAGGTTACAATATTGTATTAATCTTAGGTCCCTGGGGCAGGGAGGTTTATACATATATATGTGTGTGCATCTGAGATGTGTCAGGATCTTGAATGGAAGCCAGGATTGGGAGTTATTTTCAGCTGGTAAAGGGTTCTTCTTTATGGCTTTACTAAGTAGATACAAAGAGGGTCTATTAACATTAATGCGTATAAACACTGGTGCAAACTGCACCTTGGATGCATGTTTTATTACACAATGTTTGCTGAAACTCTGTTTATGTTTTATTGGAAGCAGTTTGTGTTATGCTCTCGGTTGTGTGGTTTCCTTTTATCACCAAACTTCAGTTTGGTAAGGAGGAATATGCAGCTGGATGTGTCAGCCTCTGATGTCCACCTTCTTCCATAAGAACCTAAGGGAAGCCATGATGGATTAGGCCACAGCCCATCTAGTCCAACATCCTGTTTTGCGCAGTGTGGTCCACCAATTGCTTCTGGGCTTCTCAAGCAGGGGACAGAGGGGCTTTTCACACCTTTGTTAGATCTGGGAAAAGGTAAAGAACTGGAATGGATCGGGCATCTGCACTTTGGAATGCCTGATACAGTCTAAATTTACCCAGCACTTCACTAAGGCCATGGTCGTACCTTCACTTTGAACTTTCTTCAGTCTATCTTCAGGTCTGGCTGCTCACAGCTTTTCATTTCTATCTATTTTATTCATGGACTTTCCATTCAGGGAAGTCCAAATGGAGAGTCCACAGATAAAACTGGTAGAAATGAAAAGGTGTGAGCAGTAAAACCTGAAGATGGACTGAAGAAGGTTTACAGTGAAGGTGTGACCAAGGCCTTTCTGCCAGGTGAGTGGGATTGCCGCTATACTAGCAGCAATCACCTTGCTGGCGGCATGGCATGCTACTGCAGATGTGCTGCTCTGCCTCATGCACCCTTCGCCCAGAAGATGTGGGAAGGCTGTGTGCCAGGGCATTCTAGCCACCTTTATAGCCATGCAGCACATTTTTATGCTCCACTGCTATCCAGCCAAGGGACAATCTAATATGCATGGAACCCCTTCTGAAATAGCAGCAGCTGGCCCTTTAGACCTAGTACAGAGAAGTCCAATGGCACCTGCTTTTGACATCCTGCAAATGGCCTTTAGAAACATCCTGCCTGCCTGTCTAAACTGGAGGCAGTACCTAGGCATCCATACTAGTAGCCACTGATACACAGGTCCCCCATGAATTTGTCTATCACTTTCTTAAACCTATTCAAGCTGGTTGCTCTTACCACCTATTCTGGCAGCAAATTCTATAGACCGATAACCTTCTGGGTGAAGAAATGCTTCCCCTTGTCCGATCTGACTCTCTTGCCCATCAGCTTCATAGAGTGCCCTTTGGTTCTGGTGTTGTTTGATAGAGAGACTTTCTCTCTGCCCACCTTTTCCACACCATGCTTGATTTTGTAAACTTCAATCTAGTCTCTCCTTAAATGCCACCGTTCAAGGCTAAAGAGGCCTAGGCGTGGCAACCTAATTTTGTAAGGGAGGTATCCCAGCTCCTTGATCATTCTGGTCACTTGCACACGGAGATAAGTGTGAACCAGACTAAAGACTAAAATGCAGACATTCTTATTTTCTATAGAATAATGCCGATCTGAGCATCTGCATATTTCACACTTTACTCAGAAACTAATTTCCCCTGCTCATGGATATAATATACTATGGGTGTGCACCCAAAGACAGCAAAGTCCGGCTTGGATTCAGACTTGGGAACAAGCATTTACATTAAATTGGCCAGTAGTCCAAATCCAGGAAGGCTCATTCCCAAGCCAGTTCTTTTTGCCCTGGTTTTCTAAAGAAACCCCACAGATAACCAGGTGGAAAAAACCCTGGATTGGAAGAAGACTTTCCAATACAGCCTGGATTTTAGTGCTGGAGAAGGTGAGAACCAGCAGCCAGCCAGGGAGAGCAGCAACAAGTAAGTGAGCATGCGAGTGAGTGAGTGAGGAGGGGAGCCTGCCTGTCCTCCCTGCACCCCCCCCCCCGTCTGATGCTGCCCCACAGGCATGGGGGAAACTGCCTCTCCTCCCTGCACCCCCCATCCGATGGAGCCCCACAAGCAAGGAGGGGAGACTGCCTCCCCTCCTCACACACCTGAGTCCAATGCTGCCTTGCAGGCATGGGGGGGGGGAAGCAGGCACCCGAGGATCGGAGGAGGAGGAGGCCAGCGGCTCCTGTCCAAAAACCGCCACCCTGACCCATTCGCTGCTGTGTCTGTGGGCACTTGTGGGTTCCGTTTGGGAACAGCCCGCAAATGCACTTGATCCTGTTCCTGGCCTCCACTCAAATCCGCAGCAGAGCCCGGACCAAAGAAGTCCAGGTTTGCTGTAGGTGGGAACACACCCTATGGCTGCTCTAATGTGCTGCTCTCAGTTCTCATGAGCAGACCAAGGGGATTTGTACACCTTCTGATTTACAACAAAATCTTAATTGGACAAGGTGTGTTCTCAAGGCTCATGAGACCACCACTTCCCAGTGGTGATCTGCAGACGAAGCCTGCGGGAAAGCAGAAGAAAGGCAATGCTTGTATTGGCTGGCCCTAAATGTTACGCTGTGGTTAATTCGCCTCATTAGAATCGGAGGCAAAGTTGGGCTGGACCAAAGGGAGATTTGCTGCTGTGATGATGAGCCACAGTGCAGCACTTCCAAATACTCTCTGTCTTTCCACTAACAATCCTTTTCGTCTCACTGCACCTGGCTTAGATTTGCTGCAGATGAAATATTGATCATAGAGATCAAAATTAGGCTTCTAAGCAGACTCTCATTCTCTCGCTTGCTTTTATGGGTTTTCGAACAATGAATTTACATGTCATCCTTATGCAAGGACCATGCTAGGACAAATAGTTTTATGTTCCACTTTTTCCAAACATGAATTTTCTTAGTTATTTAACACTGAAAAAAAAAAGCAGTTTGCCACTTTGATGATGTATTCACTCAGACTGAAAGGCCAAACTCCAACTTGGTAATTTAATCTGGTTCTTTGCATTCCCACTGTTACCTTATAACGTGGACTCTTTTTCCATTCTTCAGCGCCCAGTGGAGGAGAATCCCCCTCCCATTTCTCCTCCCCTCGGCAGAACTCCATCCCTATGCAGTCAGCAATTGGACACTGTCATGTCCTGATTTCATTGAGGTGGGCAATTCAAACTCCACCATCTATATAAACCTGTCCCTGGATCAGATCATGGAGTCCTTTGGCAGCAGTTTCTGTTCACCGCTTCTCCCCCGCCCCACTGTAGCACAGTTTCTCATGTTAACAAGGCAGTAGAAGATTAAAGATCACTTTCCCTTCTTATAATGATGCTCTGAGCTAGATCTGTAGATCAGAGCAGCACAAAATGGCAGGAAGTGAGGTGGATCGTGGAAGGAAGAGTGGCTTATCTGGAATGTGGCCATTTGCATGGCTACCACTGCTGGACAGGAATGGAAACGTTCCTGTGCCCAGTTTGCAAATGGCCCTGGCTGTTCTGGACATTAACTGATCCAGAATGGTCTTCAAAAACCATTCCATTCAGGTATGTGCAGATTCAGCCTAAATTTTAATCCACTTTCACCTCACCATCAGAGTGAGAGACCACTTCAGCCAAGTGACAAGATGTTTTCATATTATCTCTGATAATATGAGATTTTCTGAGTTGAATAACACTGAAAGAAAATAGCTTGTCACTTTGTCGATGCGTTATTTCACTCTGAAAGTGGTCTGAAGCTGGATTAAAACAGGTGCAAATGCAGCATAGTGTATCAAACACATTATACTTACATGCATTTATGTATGGTTCTAGGCAGAAAAATCCAGATGAAATCTCTTTAAGAGCTAGATGAGCCTTAAGAACCTATTTAAATTCATTTACCATGAACGGAAATTCTCTGTTTCCGAGTGGGCTGAAAATGCTGGAACTTCAGGCATCAGTCTGCTTTCACTGTGCAGGTTGTTCGTTTTGCCTGGGAAGTGTTTTTCCTGCTTCTGACATGAACAGAGCTGTTTTAGGGAGGAAAATTATCTTGGGAAATATTTCCGTCCTTTGGGCCCTAGAATGAAAGTGTACGTGGGTGCGATTGCTTGCCATATAGCTAGAGCAGAAACAGGGGCTTGGAGGTGTTGGCACATTAAACACGGCCAAGCAAGCAGTACTGTACTGTTTTGTTGGATATATCTGGCTGAACCATAGTAAGGCAGGGTTAGGGTTAGCATTAGGGTTAGGGATAGGGTTGGCTGATGACTGCAGGAACTAATTGTAGCCATCTCTTTTCCTTCCTGCAACTGAAAATAGTCCTGAGATCTTAAGCAGGCAGTCCATGCGTACTGAGCTTTGGCAACATCCCAGATTTCTCCAGGAGTTCCTGACAGCCAAGCTTATGCAAAATCATTGGGTGTGTTTCAGCCAGTGCTCAGAGGGGCTGCTCTTCACATGGGCAAGAACTATGATCACACTAGCTTCCAGCCACCTATGCCTGTAATTAACTGCTGGGTAAGCACAGGGGAATTAGCACTGTGCTGAGAAGTCAGCTTCTAATCAGGAATTTAATCACACCGCCTGCAAACAGCAAGATACACAGTTATTAATCTTTGCACTGTGTGGCAACCTCAAGTATAATTCTCAATTAATCAGTGGGAGGCAGGCACAGTTCAATATTTACAAGATGTCTAATTTATAGAGTTAATACGATTATGGAGGGTTAGCAATGGGGTCAGTTGAGACCAGACTTGGATTCTATTCTTTTGGCCCCTTTGTGACTCTTTTGCTGATGGAGTGCTTAGAAGAATATAAGTGAGACATTAGCAATATTTTGCCCAGCTTGTGCTGTTTCTCAAAAGGCACAATGCAGTAGTTTCCTAGAAGGAAGACGAAGTAAGAGCTAGACTATAGAGGCCTTTTCGCACTACAGCCGAACGGCTGTGTTGTAGTAAGGCTAGAACACATGGGGACGGATTCTCCATTCACACCTAGGCAGATAAGGATGCATTCCCACGCATCCCTTACCTGCCTTGGTGCGAATGGGGCATCCGTCCCTGCATGTCCAAGCCCGAAAAGGCCAACACAATGGTCCAAAAAGGTAAGTGATCGTTCTGGGGGTGGCGTGGGCCCCTGGATGTGTGTGTGTGTGGGGGGGGGTGCCCAGGGGGTCCCTGCGGGCTGCAGCTGACCCGATCAGGTCAACTACAGCCCGGGGGACCTGAGTAAAGGCCATTCCAGTCTTGCCCCTCCCCCAAAAGGGGCTGTTGGCCAGAGGGCCCAAAAAGGCCCAATGGCTACAGGGTGGGGCAGGGCCCACAGCTGTCTGACAGGGAGAGTGTGAATGCTCTCCCTGTTGGCAGAACTTTGTGCTCTACACCGTGAACATGATTAGGCCGCCCTGGGATGCAATGGGATGGTCCCATGAATAGGCCTCAGATTATATATCCTTTGTCCATGACAAGTAAGCTGGAGAGTGTTGAAGGGACCATGCTAAAAAGAAGCTGCTAGTCAGTGTGTTCCCCCCATTCCTGTTGTTTAATTTACATTTAGATTGTTTCCCATTCATTGTTTTCACATAAATACCTGTCAATATACTGAATACTGAATGGACTGGATAAACCAGTTCCCTTTGATACAGCTGTGAGTAAATTCTGTGTTGGGGTGAAAAACTAATGAATATTGATTGAATGCATGGCCTCTTCTACAGAGGCCCCCTTTCAACTACAGGCAGCATTATTTTATTAATACATTTAGTAGCTGAGAATCCAACAATCCCTCAATGCTGCAGATCCAGCAGGCGTGGCTGTCCCACTAGGGCAATGTGGCTGCTGTCCCACTATACCCAACAGTGCAGATCTCCACTCCATTTCCCTTTGCACAATTCAGTTCAAGGTTGGCTAATGTGCACATGACAGACTTTGAGCAGAAAGGTTTCAATTTTCAATTTGAACAGAACTGCAGCACACCCATTTAAAAAAAGCTTAAAAGTGGTTTAGAGGCAGTAGCGTGCGGATGCTAGTGTTCTCATATCACCTCTAATCCACATTAAAGGCCCAATAATGCCCCACAGATAACCAAGGCACTAGAATGCAGACGGTAGCAGTACTAGCCACTTTACTTTTGCCGTGTGTGGATACACCCAATGTTGCCCTACTGTTTAGCTCTCTCTAGCTTGATGCCTGGTACCTCTTCCTTTTAGCTGGTCTGCTCTCTACCCCACCAGTCCCAATAGGCACCAGCTGCTGCTGGCCATTGCCTAGAACAGTGATGGCCAACCTATGACACGCGTGTCACAGGTGACACGCCAAGCCCTTTTGGGTGACACACCTGGTCACCCTGGCACCTGGGCGTGTAGTGCTTGCTTGTTCTTGAAGTGTATGAAATACCAACTTTCAATTGAAGATTTAGCAAACGAAATTCAGCAACAAAAGTCACTTATGTAAAGAACTATTTGCTTTTGCTTTTAATAAAGTACATATATCAAAAATATAACTTTTTTACTAGAGCTACAAATATCACAAAATTATAGATATTTCTAGATGTGACACAGCACCCGAGTTAAGCTAGGTTTCCTTGCGAATTCTGACACACTGAGCTCAAAAGGTTCACCATCACTGGCCTAGAATAATGTAGCACGTGTAGCATTGCAAAACTTCTTTCCTTGATCCATAGAGAGCCGTCAGGTAGATCATTCTGATGTGTCACAGACATTCATGCTCTCCCTTCAGCCACAGTGCATGAATTTACAGCAGTGTTTGGACTCTGTTTCTGAGGTCCTGGAGTAGTAAGGAGAGAGATCTCAGCTTACCTTTGAACTGCCTGTTCCCATTTTTTCACCTTTTATTTTTTCTTTCTTCATTGCTTTCTCCCCACTTTCTGGCTAGAAAAGGAATCCGGACTTCCACATGGAAATCAGGATGGTAAAATACTATGGGCAATGTGTGAGTGGATGATGAACCAGCTATGCAGAGTTTCTAAAGCACACCAAGAGGATTTAGCTCCATTTTGAGAGCCACTGCTTATTTCTAAACAGGCAATAAGATTTCTGAGGAACAATCTCGCATTCCTTCATGACAAATTGTTCCTGGCAGGTATTATTTCCCAACTCCTTTGCTGCCTGCTGTGAATTATTTAATTTGGGTCTCTCATCGTCATCTTGACAAGCACTGGTAGCTACCATTGAAAGCAAACAAAAAACAAAAAAACCCAAAACCCAAACAACTTTGGGGTGATGGTGACTCTTTTCCAGGCTGGATGTCATAGAACTATTTGCACCCTTGATCTGCCCAGTCCCCTTGCAATGTGCTGAGCCTGCCTAAAGTACAGCAACAAGAAGCTCCCAGGGCCTTTGAAACTCATTTTCACTTCTCATTCCTGTAGCGGAAAGGATTTTCATTGGCCACCATAACAGAAAGACAGAATGCTACATGGTTTGTGCCACATCTCCTTTCTCTGGCCTTGTTCCGACTAGGCCGGGATAATCCGAATTCTTCTGAAACACGCACCGAGCTCAGATTTCCAGCGTTCCCATATCTGGCAAAATAAAACGGGCTGAGATCAAGTCTCTTCGTTCCCATTAATTTATTCCCATGCTTGGGATGGAAGAACCATACCTTTTGGTCTAGTGGTTAGGGAGCCGGACTCTTACCTTCCATCCTCCCCATGAAGCCAGCTGGATGACCTTGGGCGAGTCACAGCTCTGAGCTCTCACAGCCCCACCTATCTCACAGGGTGTCCATTGTGGGGAGAAGAACAGAAGCTTTGTCAGCCTCTTTGAGTCCCCTTAAATGTGTGAAAAAAGCGGGTACAAAAGCCAGCTCTTCTTCTTCATCTCTGCGTCTCTCTTCCTGCTGCAGTCCCAATTGGCTGCTGTACTGTCCCCTTGATCGTGACATTTCAGGGGAAGGGGGCCTGGTTGTGGCCATCATCCTCTGCTGCCCTTCCCTGGTGTTCTCACAGCTGCTAAGGACCAAGGGGTGCAATCAGGCTTCTGTCCTTGGTCCATCTCCCCTCACCATGTGCTTGCCCAGTTTCACACTGGCAGCTATCCCAATGAACCTTGCACTAACACCCTGATACAGCCCCACTTTGCTCTCAAGGCCCAAGGAGGCAGGCAGGAAGGAAGGCAGGCAGGCTGGCTGGCTGGCTGGCTGGGCACACCAGCACACCATCATAGGGATGTGCACTAATGTTTTCTTTGCATTCGCATTCGATTCGAATGAATGTCAAAACATTTGATTCGATTTGAATGTTTAGAATCCGAATGCAGCGAGATCCGATTTGAACTGAATACATTCAAATATATTCGTTTGAATGTTAGAGTCAAATCTTAAGATACGAATGTCGACAACATTCGTATGTGTCATAGGTGTATGTATTTTGTACGGTATGCAAATGCATACAGATACGTATGCGTAGATTTGTATCTGTACATAAGTATCTATCTGTACATTCGAATGTTTCCAATCAAACAAATGCTTCAGAACGTTCAAAATTCATTCAAATGCTTGAGGTGCCGCCGCTGTTTTGTGCCCTGGGCAATGGAGAGAGGAGGGGAAAGAATCACTGGCTGCCCGGTGCCGTTTTTCTTCCATCCAGGCAAGCGGCAGCCACCCAGCTAGGCTCCCTGAAGGGGTCCCTTATGGGTGGCGCATTCACGGCAGGAGGAAGAGGGCAGGGCAGCCCCGAAAATCTGCTTTTAAAAAGTAGTCACTGGAGTCCCCCCTTGAGTCACGTAAGCCACCTACGATCCTCAGAATCTGGATCAAGTTGAAAGTAATGGGATCAGGCAAATTCGCATTCGCATCCAGTTCTATTATTTCGGTTTAGGGCAGGGATGGCGAACCTTTTGAGCTTGGTGTGTCAAAATTCGCAAGAAAACCTAGCTTACCTCGGGTGCTGTGTCACATCTAGAAATATCCATAATTTTGTGATATTTGTAGCTCTAGTAAAAAAGTTATATTTTTGATATATGTATTTTATTAAAAGCAAAAACAATTCTTTACATTAGTGACTTTTGTTGCTGCATTTTGTTTGCTAATATTCAATTGAAAGTTGGTATTTTGTACACTTCAAGAACAAGCAAGCACTACACACCCAGGTGCCAGGTTGACCATGTGTGTCACCCAGAAGGGCTTGGTGTGTCACTTGTGACACGCGTGCCATAGGTTGGCCATCACTGGTTTAGGGAAACTGGATTAAGCTTATAATGGGGATGCGGCTCTGGAAACTTCAGATATACAAAAATCTGGATATTTGAATTTGCAGAAGAAAAACAGAGGGAAAACTAAAAAATGCTACCCAAGAAGATCACACATCTTACCAGTGGGTGGGAAAGAGGAAATTCCCTTCAGGTCTGGTCAAGTTGCTCAGCCAATTGTGGTGGCCAATCCCACAGAATCATCACACTTGTAGCGAGTTACAAGGGGATGTGGCATGAACAGCAACATGAGCCACATTTAAGAGAGATTTCCCCTGACAATATGGATTGCATGAAAGCACAGGGGAGGAAAACTCATTTTTTTAAAAAGCCCAGATCTAAACTATCTATATGTTACAAGACTCAAAGAAGCCGCCTCTGAACAAAAATGAGAGTTGATTTAGGTGAGTTGTTGCCCCTGGCACTATCCAGTACTACTGCCATTTAAGATCTTAAGATCTGGAGGGGAGGTCCTCCTGGTTGTCCCACAACCCTCAGCAGCAAAAGGGGTGGGCACCTGGGAGAGGGCCTTTTCAGTGATGGCCCCTATGCTATGGAACAGTCTCCCCCTTGAGGTGCGTCTGACTCCTTCACTGTACACGTTTAGGAAGGCCTTGAAGAAGCACCTTTGTCCTGGCCTTTGGTTAAATGTGGATACACTTTCCCTTCCCACATGCAGATGCTATTGTTTTAATACACGTTGCTGTTGTTTTAATGATGTTTGATTTTAGATATTGTTACCGGCCCAGAGACCTTCAGGTATAGGGCCGAATAAACAAACAAACAAAAAAAACAAATAGGAAAATGTGCCTCTTGGAGCTGAAGCAGTGCACTCCATCAGCACTCCTTTGGCCAAGGAGTGCTGGGTGTAAATATACGAAAGTGTGCACCTTTTTGTCAAAGCTGGTGCCTAACAAGGCCATTGCTCTGGAGAGAATGAGTCCACCTGTGCTTTCAGACAACCAACTAGTGTGGATGTTGGAAGAAGGGTAACAAACTTCATCACTCTTTTTGCTGATGGTACATCTAAATTTGGGAAGCCACTTACAGAAGAGGCCTGGAATGTTGTGATGCCTCTAGATACTTGCAATTATTTTAGAGGAGCAAGGCAAAGCCATGTGATCTGCCTCTGCTCATCAGCCTCTTTTCTACAGAACTAAGCAAAGAACTAGTCTGCTCACATTCTGCTGGGTGGCAGCTCAGCCAGTGACTCATAGCATCACACACAAGGATCAGTGTGCATTTAAATTTGCCATGGCAACAAATAGTCCAACAGCAGTAATTACATAGATTGTCATGGAGACAGGGCAAAAGAAATAGAATTAGTTCCTAGTACGTTGGGGAGAAAGACCATCTCTGAAGTTCTTGGCGTGGTATCCCCAGGGAGAGGCATGAGAAAAGATATTGTGCTATCTTCAGTCTTAAAAGGGGTGCTTTCGGCCAGAGAAATGGTCTATAGCAATGTAAGGCTTGCTTAGGATGTTGTGACAAAGGCACCTGAGGCTGTTGTCAGAGGTACTAAAATAAAAGAGAAGAATACAGGTGGCCCTCTATGCATGCCGGGGCTACGTGCCTCCCTATTTGTCAGGGCCACGTGCCTGCCCAGAGGGCCTCCTGAAGCCAGGCGCGACCCTAGCCAATCGGGAGGCACGCTGCATGCACACGCACACGCAATGTGTGCCGGGTCCCAGCAGCCAGAATCAGCCGGGCTGCCTAAAGGTAAGGAGGGGTTTGCTCTTGGTCGCCCCAAGGGTGGGTAGAGGGGTGTAGGTAAAGCCCCCCCCCCGGCTCCCGAAGCCACAATTTGTGGCTTCTGGGGCAAAGGGGAGCCCTGAGATAGGAGGCCCCCAGCTCGCCAATCATGGCGGGCGGGGAGAAGGCCCACTTACGGACACTTCCACAGTGTGGACACATCCAAAATGGATGTGTCTTAACTGCGGAAGTACACATTAAGTTCCCATTAAGACTACCTTAAAGGTAGTCTTCCAGGAAACCGGTTTAAGGGCCACTTAAAACACATTAGAGACACATCGTGCAAGAGCCAATGCGGACACAAGTGTCTCTAATGTGTGTTGCGTGCGGGCAGGGTTTTAGAAATCCATCCTTAATGGGTACCTAATGTGTATTAAGTGTCCAACGCGGAAGCACCCTGTGTGTCATTTTGCTTTCGACCTTAAACAGGACCAGCAGCTGTTCACATTTCCACTGCACTGCGGTCTTTGTTCCTTTCCCACCCTCAACCACCCTGCTGGCTTTCATCACAGGCGCAGCCTTTTCCCTGTGTTGTGGTTAATCTCCGTATGTGCCGACAGCATCCTGCTGGGAACTGCTAGAGATTCTGAGAACTTCGGGCCGCAGTGGAGTGAGTTTACTGTGGTCTGTGGGAACTCAGTGGGAATAGAGTGCTTGATATATACAGTGGTACCTTGACATACGAGTTTAATTCGTTCCGTAACCTTGCTCTTATGTCAAATCGCTCGTATCTCAAAGCAATTTTCCCATTAATCCATTCCAGCTCCCAAAACACCACCTCAGTTGTTTTTTTTATGTACTGTACTGTATTTACATACTCGTATCTCAAATCTTGCTCTCATCTCAAAGCAAAATATCACTCGCTCGGCGGCTTGTATCTCAAAACACTTGTATGTCAGGGCACTTGTATGTCGAGGTACCACTGTACTCTGTGTTGAATAGTACACTTGGTGATCTTTTATCAAATAAAGCAGGTGAGCAGTGGTTGAGCTACTTCTGCCTGTGTTCACTGAATGAGGACGGGAAATGATTCTGGGTCAGCATCTTCAGTGAGAGGCCTGCCTCACAGGTAGCCCCAGGTGGGGCCTATTGTAGTCCACAACAGCATAGAGATGGCAGACTGCTATGCAGAAAAGCCCAGTGCGGAAAGGGCCCTTGCATATTCATGTACAGTAACCACATGGGGCTCGTCTTATTCCTTTCCAGTCAGCAGGAGCAACATACTGTGGTCCCTTGCTATTTTCAAGGCTTTGGTTCCTCCAAAATGGAGCAGATATTCACAAAGCTCACAAATAGTGAGGGCATGAGAATACAGTGTTTGGTGACTCCATTTTGATCCCAAAAATTACCTTAGGGAAAGAACCTACGGTGCTTGCATAAGAGCTTGCTTTGCAAGTAGGGATGTGCATGAATTTCTCTAATATTCGATATTTGTACGAATTCCGACATTCGTATATGAATCAAAATTTACGACATTCATACACCGACATTCCTATTTGTACAAGTCTTTCAGAACATTTGTGAAATGAGGTGGGAAAGCGGCTGGGCCAGTCACATTAGCAACGGATCCAGGGTGCATTGATACGGTTCAAGAGCGGATTCAAAGTGGATTTAGGGCTAGGGATGTGCACGAATATTGAAAACCATTCAAAATTCAATCAAATTTGTTCAAATGTGGACATTCAAATTTGAATCAAATGTCCATAAATTTGAATTTAAACATTCGAACGAATCTTGAATTTTTATACACGATACGTACTTGCCCATACACATCATTCCTGCATTTGTACAGATCCGTATGGTGTGAAGATGGGATGCATACAGGATGCGTATGGATCCATTTGTATTTTCCAATATGGACCAAAAATTTGCACAAATACATTCAAATGTGTTCAAATTGAATTGAATGTGAATGCATTCACATTTTAAACATTTGAATCGATCTGAATTTTCGGATATTCAAATTGAATCCCGAAAATTGCATTCGTGCACACCCCTATTCAAGGCAGATTTGACACTTTAATGGTGGATTAGGGATGCGCTCTGATATTTGAAAATTTGGAAATCTGATTAGAATTCGATATGGATTTTTAAATAATTCAACTGAATTCGTCATTGTATATCACATCTGAATATTGGGTCTATTTGCGCTTATAATACTGGATGCAAACAAAATACAAATGCAATAAAAATGGGATATGAACGGATGCAAAAATTGGATATGAATGCTCCAGACATTCATATCATTCAATCTGAATCGGATTTTCAAAAATAAGGACATGCACGTCCTACACTGGATATGTATTGTGTTTGTACTGGATATTCGTACAAATACATTTGTACTGAATAGAATCCTACCACGTTTGAAGGGGATCTAGTTGAACACATAAGAATTTTCTTACATTCGATTTGATTTGCAAGAAATGAGCATCACAAACACTCCTTCATAGTTTTGTAAAACTTGTGGGTTTCAAACCTTATGAATTTTGAGCAGGGACGCTGTTTTCATCCAACCTTGTCTGAAGGACCCCCACACTGCTGTCATTTTACTTATGCTGCTGAACATGTGTGTGCAGTGTGTATGTGTGTGAGAATGAAAGAGAGACGAAGAACTATCTCAGATAATGGATTTAGGGAAAAGGCTAGAATTGTAGATGGCAATGGACGCATCCTGTCACTATGAAAGGCAGGCCAACAGCGCTGGAGGGGTCTCTGTGACAAATGCCTGGAAAGTGCATGCATGTGCGTGCTGGCATTTGCACAAGAAATAATATATGTTTCTTCTTTGCTCCTTCCTTAGAGAAATGTCTTAGATAATTATGACATTTTAAACATCTGTGTACCATGTAGGTGTCCATTTTTACACACAAAGTTCTTGATTACTTCTCTACTCTTACCTATCTCCCACAGTGATGACAGAACTGAGTCAGAAATGGGATGCTCAAGTATAGCATGTTGTAGAGGAGATGACCCTTGTGCGCCTAAACCTTCCCCCTCAACATG
>MTQE01000401.1:22987586-22998655 GCA_014337955.1 Aspidoscelis marmoratus
TTATTATTATTATTATTATTATTATTATTATTATTATTTTAAAAATACACATAGTTCCAAACTTTTCCTTCACAGGTCCAGTGTTTAAAGTACAGCCTTAATTCCTTTTTAAAATTATTAGAAAAGCAAGCAGTGTCCTTGAATTTCTGATAACAAGAATGGCCCCTGCACCTATTATTGACTATCACTGAATCAGGTCTGACTCCAGGTTGACTACAGAGGCACCAGTGTGCAGTTTTGTTTTGTTTTTATGGCAAAGATACAGAAGTGGTTTGCCATTGCCTACTTCTGGAGAGAGGATGGGGATCAGTCCTGTGACCCTCCGCTTCCCAAGCAGTTTGCTCTATCACTGAGCTATAGCCACCTCCAGAACCAACACCAATAACAGAGCAACCAAGTTTTCCTATGGCCATTCACTTAATAGCAAAGAGCTTCTTAGGAAATTACTAGCTTCATATTTCAGGCACCAAAATAGTTCCTCTTTGGTTTGTGCCACCAGATTGTATCATCTGCATACATGAGGTTGCAGCAGATCTTAATTCCAGCTTTTTATTCCTACACAGGAAACAGGCGATCTAGTATTCCCATCTCTTTAAGAACTTGACACAAGTTATGTACTTGCCTTTCGAGCTGTTGGAAAAGAATGTCTGCTGTGATCAGCGAGTTATCTGGACAAAGCTCTTCATTTTGTGCTCCAAGGCCAAACTTGACTGTTGTTCTGATTAGCTTTAGATTTCTTACTTTAGCATTCCTATCTCCTATGATGATAGTGTCCTTTTATTGGTTCCAACTCTAGAAAGTGTTGTAGGTCTTGATAGAACTGGCCAATTTCACCCTCCTCAGCACTGAAGTATAATCTTGGATTGCTGTGATGTCAAATAGAGATTATTCTCTCATTTTTGAATTTATACCCCAGTACCGCTTTTCTCACCCTTTTATTGACTGTGCGGGTTACTCCATTTCTTCTGAAGGATTCTTGCCCACAGTAGTAGATGTAATGATCATCTGAATTAACTTCATTGATTCCGGGCCATCTTTAGGTCACTCACTCAGAAAATATCAATGTTTAGTCTTGATATCTGATGTTTAACCACATCCAGCTCTCCTTGGTTCATAGATCTTACATTCCAGGTTGCTATGCAATATTGTTCTTTACAGCTTTGGTCTTTCCTTTCATCATCAGCCTCATCCACAGCTGGATTGAGTGTCCTTTTAGCTTTGGCCCAGCTGCTTCACTCTTTCTGGAGTTACTTGCCCTCTGCTCTTCTCCAGTGTTATTTTGACCTTGGGGGCTCATGTTCCAGTAGCATATCATTTTTCATGTAGTACTTTTCCATGGGGTTTTCTTGGCAAGGATACTGGAGTGATTTGCTATCTCCCTCTCCGGTAGATCACTTTTGAGCTGAGTTTTCCATTATGAACTGTTGGTTCTGGGTGGCCCTGCATGGAATATCTCTCAGCTTCACTGAGCTATACACACTCCTTTGCCATGACAAGGCAGTGACCCATGATGTAGGAATAGGTCTTAGAGCTGCTTAATATTCATTTAATGGTTTTTAGTTTTATATGTTGTGATTTGATGAATGTTGAACTACTCCTGCATTACTTTGCTTTTGCACTCACAGAAACACAAGCAATTAACATTTATTTAATAGGTTTCAGGGAGATAAACCTAAGAGGTTGTCTTCTTCTGAGGGAAACCATGGATCCATGTGGTTTCAGACTATCTGCACCCATTGGAAAGTTTTCAGCTAGAGGTGTGCACAAGAAGAAGGCAAAGAAGAGGCTTTTCTATCCCCCATTTCTCACTCATTTAAGGGGACTCAAAGCAGCTGACAAAGCTTTCTATTCTTCTCCCCACAACAGACACCCTGTGAGGTAGGTGGGGCTGTGAGAGCTCAGAAGAGAGCTGTGACTAGCCCGAGGTCACCCAACTGGCTTCATGAGGGAGGGCGGAATCAAACCCGGTATTCCCAAATAAGAGTTGGGCTCCCTAAACACTAGACCAGTGATGGCTAACCTTTTGAGCTTGGCGTGTCAAAATTCGCAAGAAAACCTAGCTTAACTTGGGTGCTGTGTCACATCTACAAATATCCATAATTTTGTGATATTTGTAGCTTTAGTAAAAAAGTTATATTTTTGATATATGTATTTTATTAAAAGCAAAAACAAATAATTCTTTACATTTGCTAAATCTTCAATTGAAAGTTGGTATTTCGTACACTTCAAGGACAAGCAAGCACTACATGCCCAGGTGCCAGGGTGACCATGTGTGTCACCCAAAAGGGCTTGGCGTGTCACCTGTGACACGCATGACATAGGTTGGCCATCACCGCACTAGACCAAACTGGACAAATATTCATAACATTTGTTATTTGTATGAATTTGTACGAATTCAGACATTTGCATACAAATTGAATGTTATGACATTCATACATTGACATTTGTATGATACAGATGTTTTGGAACATTTTGAATGAAGCTTCAGAACATTCGTGAAATGGGGAGGTGGGAAAGCAACTGCAAACCCAGTCACATGTGCAATGGAGCCAGGGTGAATTTGATATGGTTTGAGAGTGGATTCAGGGTGGGTTTGATGCTTTCAGAGTGGATATGTTACGGGATACATATTGGATATGTATTGGATGCACATGCGTTATATCAAATATTTGTACAAATTTGTACAAAAACACTCGTATCACATTCAAAGGGCATTTATTTGAACGAATATGAAGTTTCTTTCACTTGATTCGATACAAATTGAATGCAAAAAAACCCAAAAACATTTGCGCACATCTCTCGTTCCAGCCCAAGATCCAGAGTTCCTCTCAATCTCTTCATTGGATCAGCCAGAAAACTCATTGAGTCTATTCTAAAGCAGGAAGGATGGGAAATCAGGACGACATTTTAGGATGAATACCCAAATACCTGCAAGAAGACAGGAACCTGCAAGAGAAGCATCCAGAAGTTCAGAACCTCAAGCGGCTTGTTGATTTGGTTTCGTTTTTTTAAATTGTATTTGACGGTCTCCTTGATGACTTTCACGTCTCTGTCATTCTCAAAGGGTGGCCTGTGAAATATTTATAGTGCAGAGAGCTGTCTCAGCAGGTGGCATTTTTAAGGTCGGCATACAGAAAGAAGTTTAAAAAGCAGCTGCTGGGTGCCAGCAGGAGTGAGCTGTGAGCTGTGTCTGCTAATGTACTAGCAGATGTGAGCAAGCCAAGTGCTTCACAAATTCTCCTATCTGGCTTGTCACAACAAGAGAATAATATTGCTCCTATGACATGGAGGGGCTCCATAGTTGGCTGTTGCTTGGTTTGCCCCCCAGGGGTGTGTGTTAAAATCATGATGCATCAGAGAGTTAAGATGAAAAATGCCTAGCCTTAATGGCGAGGTTCTCTTGTTCTCCATCTCTTTCTGGCTTCTGTATATACTGTATATACTAGTTATCCTCTACATTAGCTTTGTTTGTTTAGAATTCCAGGGCTGCCCCTTAGGGCTTGGATGGCTGTGCTTAGATAAATTCTCCGGTGTAGATTTTCTGGGATTCAAGCATTTCTGAGCACAGATGTCATATTTTGCATTTGTTCCTTTTACTCATGGGTAGACTCTTTTACTATCTTTGCTTAATGGAATGAGATAAGAGGGCGATTCCACATTATTTAATGGATGCAGGTTTCAGTGTCTTGGCATGGAGGCAATTTAAAGAGAGCTACATCATGTTGCTTTTGTATTCCATTCTTAAATGTCTGCTGTTGTCGTTACATAACACAATAACGTTATGTAATCTTCACATAACACGATGAACGAAGGCTTCATAGCATTTTTAAAGTTAAGCTCTGTGGTGGCATCATGGTGCCGTTGATGAGCAGCTACATGGCGGAGAACAGAGGTGGGATATAAGAATGGACTCGAGCTGTAGAAAAGAGATTGATTTTTCAAAAAAGATTATATTGGAAGTAGTTGCAGAATTATGTTGACAGTCTTTTCTACCCAAAATATCGCACTCAGAGGTTTTGCAATTGCTTGCAACCTTACCAAATAGCAGAATATTGACTCAGCATCAGCATGGTTACTTGAAATGTCTTTAGTGCTTTATGAATTTAAAATTGAGTAGGTTTCTCCCCCCCCCTCCCACCTTTCCCTGCTGCTCTTTCATGCTTTTGCTTTGATCCTTAAAATATCTGCATGATGGTAGACTTGGATTTCTAAGAATTTGACTGTCCCCTTTTTGAAACCAAAAGAGTCTGTTCATCACCCAGTGGACACTACGCCGACACTAGAATTGGGTTTCTAAGGCTGTGGTCACACCTTGCTGAAATCGTCCATCTTATTAAGAAACTGGACTCAAAATGCACTAACTCTGACCATACTCAGTACCTGATAATCTTTCCCCAGTTCACCTCAGTTTGGGTCGCTATGCTCACAACTTTCTGTTCCCATCCTGAGACTTCACCCCTCTCCACCGTCTCAACACCCCCTGAGCTCTGATAGAATAAAAGTTCTGTAACTCAACAGCATGTAACCACACACTGGGTGAAAGGGAAGGCAAATTCATGCAGTATCCACCTGTTAGGAGATGTCTTCCTATGTGATTTTGGGGGGAAATAGCTTACCAGGATTTCTTCCCAGTTTAGGATCTACGTAATGGCTTGGATAATGAAAGGGGGAGGAACTGGGGCGCTTCTAAGGCCATCTGCTGGGACTTGAGAGCAGGAGAAGGTTTGTCCTTGTCTCTGCTCGAGATGCCCATGAGCATTTGGTGGGCCACTGTGTGCGACAGGATGCTGGAATAGATGGGCTGTGGCCTGATCCAGCAAGGCTTCTCTTATGTTCTTATGTTCTTAAAGAACAGTTCTTTGGTGCCCAAAAGAAACAAAAGGGGACACAGTCCTTTTTCCTCAATAGAAAAATAGAGTGGTTTTTGTCAGGCATTTAAGAGTTAAACGCAAGTCAGACACAAAAATCACATTGTATTAAGCACCAAGGCAACTAGCTAACAACCAACAAGTGTAATAATTTGCTACACCTGTGTTACCTAGAAGCTGAATCAATGTATATATGCTTTGTATAACTTTTGCTTTTTGCTTCTTGCGTCTTACCTGTACCCCTTACTTCATGCTTCTGTATTATGACTTCTTTATATAAGCTCTATCTGTAAATAAAGCAAAAACCTCCTCTGCTGGATGACAACCTGGTCTCTTAACTGGCTATATCCAAAGAATTGCTGTGCTAACTCCAGCCCCGAAGCTGCACACTGACAGTTTTTAATAATCAATATTAAAAAGAGTCAAAAAATGAAGCAGAGTGCTACAAATAAGCAAATAAGACTCCCAGTGGGGCAGCAGCTCAGCTGACAATCTGGAGATATGTCGAAGGAAAGAGGAGAAAAGCCATCCTAAGACCCCATGCTATAATTCAACTGGTTCTCACCCGTGCGGTTCTCAGGAGACATGTGGCTTCAGAATGCAGTGAAGATCCAAATGCAGCTGGGCGTTGCAGCATGCACCACCCCCCACCCCCCAGGACAGGACTTTGCCTTTCTGAGCCCAGATGGCTCCTTTTGTTCCCTCAGAAAGTAGGGGCAGACCCATCAGGTCAGAAGCGAGATTCAAATCTGGGCAGAGGCAAATTTCTAAAGCATCCCAATGGCTGGAATGAGTCAGACAATAGCAGCCACTTGAGATAACTGGTTGTTTCCAGCTGCCCACATCTGAAACAAAAGGCTGTATCTCCCTGGCAAATGAAGATACTTAGGTGTTGATGGCATTCCATTAAGATGTACTGATCAGATCCACATAAGTAAACCAAAGGAGTGGTCCTTTTGTCTGTTTGTTAAGCAGGAAAGCACACTTTTCTGAAATGCATTATTTCCTACTCATAACTCTTCACATCCAGCTTTTGCAAGCCTAGGCTGGAGTTATGATATCCAATATCATTTTTGCCATAAAGCTATAAGATAGCCTTTGCTTGCCTCAGAGAGGAGAAGGTTTTGGGATTCATAGGCTTATACACCGACTATAGGATGGTGCCATAAGGCACTGCAGAAAAAACCCAGGGATAATAACTTCCATTCGTAGCCGTTTGGGATGAGGTGGTTGTGAAGCTTGTGGGAGCTTGGCAGGCATGGGGAGGCATGGTCCAGATCAACGCCCTCAGTACAGGTGGTGATGATCTGGCCCAGACCACTACATGATCCAGATCAATAGATCTGGTTAATCTAGTGAGCCAATTTGGTCTAGTTAGGGAGCCGGACTCTTATCTGGGAATACTGGGTTTGATACCGCACTCCCCCATGAAGCCAGCTGGGTGACCTTGGGCTAGTCACAGCTCTCTTCTGAGCTCTCACAGCCCCACTTACCTCACAGGGTGTCTGTTGTGGGGAGAAGAATAGAAAACCTTTGTCAGCCACTTTGAGTCCCTTAAATGGGTGAGAAAAGCAGGGTAGAAAAGCCAACTCTTCTTCTTCTTCTTCTTCTTCTTCTTCTTCTTCTTCTTCTTCTTCTTCTTCTTCTTCTCCTTCTCCTTCTCCTTCTCCTTCTCCTTCTTAATCCAGATGCACTGGTCCAGGTGAAAACTGAGGTAAGTTCAGAATAGGCTTCAGTTTGGAATGGGAAGCATCCTGCAGCCACATCAGTCCTTAATGTGTTGAATGAGGAGGGTGGGAAAAGACCACTTTATTCTGAGATGCATGGTGGAATTGTGTTACATTTATCAGAGCAAGAGTGGTGTTTCTGGGAATCGGTGCAGTTCGAAGATTCCCACTTCTAAGGTGTAAGAAGGGCACCTAGCCAAGAACACTGAAGCTTAATTAAGCAGAATGTGTGCCAGTAATGTTGGCCAACAACTGCTTTTGGAAGATCCCATGAGAAACTTGGAAGACAGCCAATTCAGGGATGCATAGTAGTTTTAGGCTGGGATGGCAAGAAGCTCACAGGACATGGGTGGTCTTATAGTACTGTAGCAATTTCCAAGTCTGTAGAAAAGTGTTGGAAACTGCTGGGCATTGCATGATTCTATAACTCGCATGTATTTTGAATGTGTTCCAGTCCTCCCACGGTTTAAGAACTGGCACAGAAGGAGTTGGAAGAGTCAGCACATTAACAACTCCTGCAGCACTCAGCTTGAAGTGCTTGGAGAGGGGAAAGGAGGAGGATCCCCAGTGTTTTGTGTAATTTCATAGTTTATTATTTTGATTATGTATAATTTTATGATATATTATCTATTTAATGTATGATGTATTACTTTGTATTGTATTCTTCAAGGTTGCTGTAAACTGCCTTGAGTAATTATTTAGAAAGGCGGTATACAAATAAACGGAATGAACGAACGAACGAACGAACGAACAAACGAACGAACGAACGAACGAACGAACGAACTCTGTGGGAAGAACTTTATACCTGGGGATTCTTCCATTCACTTAGGTTAGCTACTGGAAAGTGTAGAAAGGATTCTCCTTGAAAAGTTAGCATCCAGATTGACCCATACTGGAGTACTGCCTGAGTTTCTGATCCTAATCTTTGGCTTGACCCATGGTTTATGCCTTCAAATGCCAAGCTTCCTTTGGTCCCTTTTCCAGCAGAAGGCTTCTATTTACTCTGGGGGTGACCAAGGCAGTCTTAGTGCTTTAACTCTGCCTGAAACCAGGTTGAAATGGTTAAGATAATGTGACTTTGTTTTACCTCTGCTTCTCCCATGTCTTCCGATTTTGGCAACTGCATCCAATGAATACTGAAGGAACAGATTGTTAACCTCAATTAATGGGCCTTGTCAAAACCCCCACATGATTCTTGGGTCTTTTTTTGCACTTAACACCCTTAATCTGGATTTGTGGATCTGGACCAGTGAGATCCAGATCAACTGACAGGCAGAGGTATCTCCACTAAGTAGGCTAGAAGATGGCAAATGAAGACTAAGGAGCAACACAATGCAGATGTCTTAGCCCTGTTCCACATTAGTCGATGTGAACTACTGCCATAAGAACCACCCACACTATGATACATTTGGCCCAAACACGTCCAGCATCTGATGAAATTGGGCACATCCCTGTCAACTGAGTTTGGTGGGTGAGGTGCTTTTGAAGGCAATGCAGAGACACTTTTGCTGCAGATGCGAGGTGTCTTTGCAGGCACTGTGATGACATCACTACAATCAATATGGCCACTGTTGCAGAGGCGATATGAAGGCATCTTTGCAGTCGCACTGCCTTGTGAAAGGCTTCTTGGCAGCTAAATACAGGCCTTCCACTAAAACCGGAAGGCCTGTATTTAGCTTCCAGGAAAGCCTTTTGTGGTTCCAGAGGGCCCTGGAAAAGTCCTGGGCTACCACCGGTGCACTTCTGCCCGCCTCCCAGGGGTCCACTTACCTGAGGGTGCGCTCCAGTGGCGGTGCGGGCCTCTTCCAGGGCCCTCTGGAACCATGAAAGGTTTCTCAGTGGAAGGCCTGTATTTAGCTTTTGGGAAAGCCTTTCGTGGTTCCAGATCATCCTGGAGGAGGCCTGCACCACAACCAGAGTGCTCCTGTCTGCCTCCAGAACCCTAGAAAAAGGTGTGGTGGTGATGGTGGCAGCAGTAGTGATGGCAGCACAGAAGGCAGTGCGGAGAAGGTGGTGGCAGCAGCGAGGTGTTCAGGTAAGTGGGGGAGGGGTGGGAATGGGGGAGGGGTGGGAATGGGGGAGGGACGGGAATGGGGGTAGGGGAGGGTTCATTTGTTCCAGGCATGGATATCCCTGCCCAGATCTGAATACCCCCATACCTGTGGGGGGGGGGCGGTATTTGGCCAGTGCCAAATTTTTTTCCACATTCTATTCAACTCAAATAGAATGTGGGAAATGGATGCCCCTACTTAGAAGTGCCTCAAGGACGGTAGCAGGTTGTACTCAGGTTCTTAATCCATTTCTACATTCTCCATTTCTAGCCTAGAATGTCCATATCTCAGGATAGGGGTCTATGGTCCACACGCTAATGGAGGGGCAGGTTGGTGTGTGAACAATCCCACCTTGGAACCATTTCTAAACCATTTAAACTAGGCATGTGCATGAATGATCTAAACATTCGAAATCTGATCAAATTCGATCAAATGGACATTCAAATTCGAATAGCATATCTTCACATTCAAATTTAAACATTCAAACTAATTTTGACTGTTCTGAAACATTTGTTTGAATAATTTGAAACATTTGAATGTACAGATATGTATGTAATACATATACGTATGATACGTATGAGATTTGTACAGATATGTATGTAATACATACATATCTGTACAAATCTCATACGTATCTGTACGTATTTGCACTGATAGTATGGGACAAAAACAGGATGCATACAGGATAAAATGAGATGCATACAAAATGCATACAGATACGTATAACACGTACGAATGTTGTTGACATTCGTATGTTCAGATTCGAATCTAACATTCAACAAATAGATTAGAATGTATTCTATTCGGATCAGATTTTATTGCATTCGGATTCTAAACATTCAAATCGAATAGAATGTTTGGATATTTGATTTGATTCTAGTTCGAATAAAAAAATAACATTCTTGCACATCTGTGATTTAAACTGCCTCAGAGGTGCTTTTTACATGTCACTGTTGGAGGTTCTGCTCAAAAAAGCTTTTTGGGAAGCCATGTGGGGATATCGCTTGGTTACTTGAGCTATTCGGATTGTGGTTTTAAAGACAGTGATTTCAAATTCAGGTGAACTGGGTAAGATGAAAGCTTCTTCTAGCATAGGCCTTTCATAACCGTGGTAAGAATAATAATAAAAAGCTTCAATTTGCCCTAGGTTAAAAAGAAAAAGAAAGCTTCTTTCAACTCTTAGCATAAAGCATGAATCTGTTGCCCATTCCTGAAATGAAGTTCAGCATCCTTGGGCCTCATTATTTCGAGACATTTTCCTTTCAAGGGTTCTATTTAACTTAGGCTCCGGTCCATAACAATGTTGGGTATGGGCAGGGTAAGCGAGCTGGGGAACAGAACAACCACACTCTAGAAACAGGTATACAAACAAGAACAAGGCAGTTTCAATTCAGATCCAGCTGACTGCAGTAACAAATCCCTTTAGGTTTCCTGGCAAGACTATTTAAGGGGTGTGTCCTTCCTATTTTCTGGAGCAGTTTTTAACTTTCTGTTCACTGGGCCTGCTCTGAAGTCCATATTGGTGTTTATTATTAATTTATTAATTTATATTTCTATCCCATCTTATAACCAAAGATCTCAGGGCAGGTCAAAATAACATCACAATAAAAAATGATTTAAAATATCACTAAAACAGTGACAGTACCCAAAGGCCCAAAGGCTGGAGTTAAGAGGTGTGTCTTCCCTAGTCATCTGAACACATACAGTGAGGTTGTTTTCACACCTAGTTTATGGGTAGAAACTAGTAAACAATTGGATCAGGCACCCACATTTTGAGACGCCCAATACAGCCCAAACTCACCCAACACTTCACCATAAGAACGTAAGAACCTAAGAGGAGCCCTGCTGGATCAGGCCACAGCCCATCTAGTCCAGCATCCTGTCTCACACAGTGACCCACCAATTGCCCATGGGCATGTCAAGCAAAGACAAGGGCGAGCCTTCTGCTCTCGAATCCCAGCAAATGGCCTTAGTCTTGTGCTCGGATTTTGGAATATATAAAAATTCAATAAAGTTGCATCCAGCCCGATACATTTCAGCACAGAGTCTTCTTCAGTGGCTGTACAGTGAATACCAGAAGGTCCACCTCAAGGACTAGTCCCTCAATTTGGACTCATAGACTCTTGTTTTTAGAATATTTAAGCACATGTTGTAAGACTTTATTATTTGTGAAATATTTTAGGCCGTGTCTTCACGGCAACCTTATCTCGGATTCAAAACGTTTTCAATCCTCGGAGTCTGCACGGCAGTTTGCCTTAACACGTGGTGAATCTCAATCCTGATTTCAACAGGTCTCACTCCAGATCGTGCGCTTGAAACGTTTTACATTTTTTACTGTGTGGACAGTACCATTTTAAGGGATGGGAATCCAAATTTAGGGTTTCCCTCTCCAAATAGCTTGCTTCCAAAGACAGTGATTTCAG
>MTQE01000401.1:23005322-23018185 GCA_014337955.1 Aspidoscelis marmoratus
TAAACTTTTTGAATAATAATAATCTACAATTCTAGCCTTTTCCCTAAACCCATAAACTGAGATTGTTCTGCCTTAGATTTGTCTCTCTTTCATTCTCACACGCATACACACTGCACACACATGTTCAGCAGCATAAGTAAAATGACAGCAGTGTGGGGGTCCTTCAGACAAGGTTGAATGAAAACAGCGTCCCTGCTCAAAATTCATAAGGTTTGAAACCCACAAGTTTTACAAAACTATGAAGGAGTGTTTGTGATGCTCATTTCTTGCAAGTAGGGATGTGTACAAATGTTGTTGTTGTTTTTTTGCATTCAGTTTGTATCAAATTGATAATGTGGAAAGAAAACGCCTTTTCACTTTGCTGCTGCGTTCAGAGACTGATTAGAGGTAGAATTTGACCTTAACTGCAGCTAGGCCCATAGGATCATTTGCTCATCTTTGCTGTTCCAGTGGACCCTTTAAATGCACCTGAGAGCCAATATGAGATACACCTCAAGGGGGAAGCAAAGATGGTGCAATTTGTTATTTTGACTAAGGCAGGAGTCAGAGAGCAGCAAGGAAAGTGTAGAACTCTTCTTGTTGTGCATTAAGAAGACATTGTAGCTAGGAGGCTTTTGTCTCTTGGTGCAATGCTGCTGGCCAGGGCCCTTTGAATCCAGTGCAGGCCTGCCAGCAGTGAGAAGACAGCAGACTAGGTAGGTCTACTTACCGTAAGCAGCAGCAGCAGCAGCGTAGTTACTGGAAGAGTGTTAGGAAGAGGTGGTATAGCTCTTCCTGCTTGTCTACTATCACAGTGGTGCAGGGAGGACTTAGGGTAGGAAAGCAGCCACTGCACCTTGAAGAGCCACAGACATGCAATTGCTGCATATCTCAGGCCAAGTTCTGACTGGGCAATTTAATCCAGGTTTTTAAAATCAGCAGCAAGGTCTCTCTTTTTTGGTGTTCCCACTGCCAGCCTATAATGCAGACTCACAGGGTGGAAATCCCCTCCCCTCAACAGAGCCCCCTCCCCATGCAGTCAGCAATTGGACACTGTCATGTCCTGACTTCATCGGGGCAGGTAATTAAAACCCCACCCCTAGATAAACTTGCGATCATGGAGTCCTGCAGCTTTTGTTCACAGGTACGCCCCTCTGTAGCAGCCTCTTCTAACGTTAAAAAGGCAGTGATCACTCTCCCTTTGTTTAGCCCTAGAGCACCAGATCAGGACTATGTGAAACGGCAGGAGGTGAGGCAACGGGGGCTGACTGAAGAGGCTAGAAGGGAGAGATCACACAAGATTTTACACAAGCCAATAGCTTCCACTATTGCTTGCTTGGATACATGTATCTCTGCTGTACCTCCTCCACCACACCTCCGAGGCCTCTCCCCCACGCGTTGTGTGCCCACGGAAACACATGGTGACTGGCAACTGCATGCTCCAGTCCCACGCCTCCCGGGGCAGCGTCAGCAGCGCAGGAGACCAGATGCCCTTTGGAATGGGTGCTGTGGCCTGTGCACAGCACCCAGAGAATCCGGCCAGCAGAATCCCTCCTCCCCACCCATGTGCGGATGCGCAAGGCCTCCTCAGATCCGTCCCTATTTCAGATGGATCCTCGGGAGGACAGATCACCATGAAACAGATTTTCTTAAATCCGTTTCTCGGCAGCCAATGCGGAAATACCCTTGATCTCTTGTTACAAAGGGGCCTCAGTGTGTTGTCACAGCATCATAGAGGCAGGATGGAAAAATTATCTAATACAGTAGATCGTCCTATAAAGCTGGAAGACTTTGCTTTCTGAAAATCAGTGTTGAGGGAGCCATAGACTTCTGTTGACTTACACTGTGGTAGACCTCCACTACCACAGTTGGTTCCCAGTGTAAGTCACTGGGGGTAAGGAACGTGAGTTGAAGGGGGCACAGGAAAACACAGTTTAGGCAGCAATGGTGATGGTGTTGTTGCTTCATATCACACACAAGCTTGCAGTGTAGATGTAAGTGTAGAAGAGAGACAACTGGATTCTTCAGCAAGCCCACTTTTTTTTTCCTGCCACACGTGGCCATGTGTGAAGTGAAGTGATAGTTTGGGAGAGCTGGTGAAATGAGTGATTACTCACCACCCTTGGAACTTTGTCCTACAGTCTATGGAAAGGTGACTCCATACCTTTAGGGCTGCCGCTGATGTTTTAGCTGCCACATTCACCTAAAAAGTGAGTAAACTGACTAGGCAGAGTTACTGATGGTTCTGCTTGTGAAAGAAGACTCCTACTTATGCGGCAGGAGCTGCAGTGGCTGCTGATTCATTGCTTTTTTATGAACATAGTGATAAGTTTGAAGAGCGAGCCTTCCACTTCTAAATGCAGGCCCCAACAAATCTGTTAAGCTGGAAGAGATTGCGCTTCCCAGGAAACTATTCATAAAGCATGACATAATTTAAGATGCTTTTAGTACATGCTCATGCAATTATTTCTCACATTTAAGCCACATCCTATCTCTCCTTTTTGCACACTTCATCCTGGAGTTTGCTGTCTTTCCTTGGTCATCCTCAAAAAAGCCCCAAATGACATTTCTGATCTCTAAGATATCTGTAAGGTAACTGTAATGCAAGGTGCATTCTTTTGATGTACACACTCGTGTGTAGCCTGTAATGTTTCTCGTGGAGCTTTTAAATATTCTATTTTATTCTTCAAAACCTGGTAACCATTCCTACGGTATTGTATCAGGTGAGTGGGAAATAAAATACTTAGCTTCAAAGAGCCCTGTTACTAGGGTTACATTTGGAATATTGTGTGCAATCCTGGTCACCACACCTTAAAAAAGATGACGTGGAACTGGAAAAGGTGTAGAAAAGGCAACCAGAATGATTAAGGGGCTGGAACACCTCCCTTGCAAAATCAGACTGCAATATCTAGGCCTCTTCAGCCTTGAAATATGGCACTTAAGAGGGGACCTGATTGAAGTATATAAAACCATGCATGGTATGGAAAAGGCGGAGAGAGAAAATTATTTTCTCTATCACACAACGCTAGAACCAGGGGCCACTCTATGAAGCTGATGGGTAGGAGAGTCAGATCAGACAAGGGGAAGTATTTGTTTATTCAGAGGGTGCATTCCCACTTAGGTTTTTTTTTTTAATGAAACTAACATGAATCAGTTGCGAACATGGATTCTGGCTGATCCCACTTCTTTGATTTTAAATCGCAGACAACCGCGATTCTGCTGTCCCCACAGAAAATGCTTCAAAAATGCATTGGGGAATGTGAATCTTTTCCTCCCTGCCCTTTGCCAGTCTGGGTGCCCACCCCTCTTTCCCAATTAGGTTCGATCCCACAACGATGTGGCCAAAGGTTTGGAATCCCAGTTCATCGTCCTCTGTGCTTTTGCTGCCACCATTTGCTTCGCCACAGCAAAGCCAAACCTTCCAGCAAGCATGGCACAACCGCCCTCCGCCTGCCTCTTCTCCTGACTTGAAATATCTGCTTCCACAATGTTTCAGTGTTTTGCAAAATCACCCCCCTAAGCCTCCATTGCCCATGCTTTCCCCTCACTTTCTCCTTTCTCATGCCTTTCTCCTCACTTCCCACCCATCCACCATGGTTGGTTCAATCAGAAAGGAGCCAGCCAAGCCGTCTTTCCCCAAGTGAGGAGAAAGCTGAAAAAGGAGAAAGTGAGGGCAGGAAATGAAACTTGTTATCCAGTGTGAAGTGGGCGAAGATGACAATTTTTACCAATGGTGATGTGGCCTGCTGAGGGAAAGAGGGGAGGGGGAGGCTTTGAAACTTTAAACTTCTCTGCAAAGGAGGGATGGCAAGGGGCTGTCCTACTGGGTGAAACCCCACCCATTTCAGGTCACAGTCTCCCCCCAATACTGCAGTACCATTCCCAAAGAAAAAAAAGATAAAAGTGTTTTAGCAGCAAAAATGTGTTTTTAGGTGTTTTTTAAATGCGGTTTTTAGCAATTTAGTCCTCGGAAAATATAGGAAGCCGATCTGTAATGTGGACAAAGAAAATTCAAATTGTTTTCAAGCCATAATAAAACCCAGGCGGGAATGGGGCCAGGGAGTCATCAATCTTCTATGGAATATGCTGCCAGAAAGGCTGGGAACAGCAACCAGCTTAGATAACTTTAAGAAAGGGTTAGACAAATTCATGGATGATAGGCATATCAACAGCTACTAGAATGGATGACTAGGCTGGGGAGACAGGCAGGATGCCTCTAAAGGCCATCTGCTGGGTTTCAAGTGCAGGTGATGGTTTTGCCCTTGTCTTCTGTATGAAATGCCCATGAGTAGGATAAGATAGAGGACTTGATGGGCCATGGCCTGATCCAGGAGGGCTCCTTTTCTTATGTTCAGGGCTGAGTCTGCATAAAGATTTCACACATAATGGATGTCAGTTTGACTTTTCCTGGCCTACCTGCCATCCCTGCATGCAAGGTGGGCTTTTGAATAATTTCCCATGTAAAGAAATTGGACTGGAATTGACCAGGTTAGATTCACAAAAGGTTGAAAAGAAAACCTGAGAGTAATGGGTTCAAAGCCGGGCCTTTTTCTCACCTCTGGATCTCAGAGGAAAACAATACAGCAAGTCCCTGTTTTGCTCTTAGCTCCTGTCAGACTGTAAACAGAATCTAGTATGTCCACAGTGCAAACAAATAAAATAAAAACCATGTATCCCTCTCAGGCAAGTGTAAGCTTAAAAGCTTTCATGACTCCGCTTGGTAAAAATAACATTATGTGCTTTTACAATGGTTGGCTGGCAACTAAAGCAATGCATGGTTGCTTCTCATATAAGCTGGGGGTCCACAATGAATGGTGACAAATGTTCCCAGGCAATGCCTGGCATCTGTGACACAATATATCGCCCAAATGGCTTTTACTACTCAGATTTTCTTGTGAAAGGAGATGCAGAAAAATATGGGAAAATATGGGGAGCAGAAGAAGAAAGACCTAGTTTAGAGCCTTTTATCCACTCCAGGCCTTTTTACACTTGCTGATATTACATACCAGAAAGTGTATTAAAGCACTCCCTTCTGCACACTGGTGTGGAATACGGGAGGCCCAGTCTACCACCGCTACACTCTATCTGCACAGGATGGAGTGTGATTCAGATCAAGGGGACCTCACACAAAGCTCCCCATGGTATCTGGGCTGGAACAAGGGGATCTGGATTACTAGTAAATGATATCAAGGGGTGTTTTTCCAGTGGCAGAAAGTACCCATTTTAGCACCATTAAGGACCCATTTGGGTGTGAGTCGGATAACCCCATTTCCACCACGACACCCATTTGGGACACATTTGTTTCCACCGCTGCTGGGGAAATCCAGATCATATGGGTACATCTCAGCCTTTAATCCAGATTTTTTGTAGACCCCATTAATGGGGTCTACAATGGTGTCTTCAGCCAGGAAATCTGGATTAAAGGGAGCCTGTCTCCACGTTAGTTTGGCAATGGGGTCTAGAGGAGGCTAGGGGGAGGGGCCACCCATGGGAGGGAGCACCAAGATCAAAGCTTCAAAGTCCTTCTGAAGTCTCTCCAAAGTCCCTCTGAAATGCTTCTGAAGTTGCCTTCGGACTGTTACCTTCAGGCATGGAAAGAGGTGCATATTAATGAGGCTGACTCATCTGTGCTCACAAGGAGCTAATTAATATGCACCTCTCTTGCATTGCTCTCCCAAGGGATTTGTCTTCAGAGCCTTTGCTAATCTTCGAAGTTGCCTTCGGAGGGACTTTGGAAGCCTTTGCTAACCTCCCAAGGCAACTTCGGAGGGATTTCAGAGGGACTTTGGAGATTGCAGCCCCTGTCCCCCAAAACACCTGGGCTGACAGACAGACCCCTTGTGGGTCAATCCGGATTTGCAAATAGGTGCTCCGCTGTTTTCACAGCAGGGAGGCTAGCACCCATTGCTATTGGGTGCTAGAACACCCACGGAAAAGCATTGGGTACTTCCCTTAATCCGGCTCATGCAAGCTGCTTCTGAAGCTTGAATGGTGGCTGGGGTGGAAGATGTCACTGCTGTGCAGATAGCATTGTTCCAGTCCATAGTAAACCATCTCAACCTTGAGACAGATCACTGGATCCTGACCTACAGGAACGTAACTGTCCCAGATAAGTATGTAAAGGCCTTCAGTGTGTTCTTAGGTTAGAATAAGGTAAAGGAATGAGAACAGTTTTGTGTCCTTCTCTGGAGGCTTTCCAAACAGGAAAATACTTTTAGCAAATCATGGTTTAGTGTTTTGGGGATGCAGAAGGATCATGGGACTGGATAGGCTCCAGATGTGGTACATCAGGGGAAACTATATGCATCTCACATGCATTTGGGTTTAATACAGCTTGATGTCTTGAGTTCACATGGAAGAAGGTAGGAAATACTCATGTATTCCCTCACTCACAACTTCTGTAGTTTCCAGGGGATTTTGAAGGAGCACATTTTAGGCTGGGTGAAGCTACAGTGAGACAGCACATCTATAACCCACCAAAATCAATCATAGCACTTCTGAATATTTGTGTTTCATGCTGAGAATGAGCAAGCATCACTTCTGTGGCTTGTTGCAAAAGAACCTAATAGTATCTCTCAACATTTACACAGCAGCAGTGGTGAGTGTTCAGAGGGCTTCATCTATGTTTATATTTTAAGACCACACTGAAGAGGGAACGTTTCTTCTGCTTATTGCTGCTCAAAAAGCTGTAGCCCTATAAAATATTTCTAAAGACGGTTTTGAATTCTAGATAGAAGTTAAGGAAGCTTTTTGATGTGTAGCTCTTTTTCTTCTCTGGTTTAGGTAAAAATGGGATGCAATATTGAAGGCATGGTGTCATAACTTGAGTCGAAAAAGACACCCCAAGCATTTGAATTGTTCTTTCATTGGTCAGAATTGGTTTTGCTACAAAGAAAAGAAGAAAGCAGGAAATTCGAGAGAATCAGTTTTTCCTTAACTCAGACTTCCACTTCATGAGCTGAATTAAAAATAAGGTGAAGACAGACACGATGCTCTTTACTTCAACAGTGAAAAAAATAATTCTGACTGCATATGGGTCGCCCTGTTCAGAGTGAACAATTTTCCCCTGATAACTTGAAGATGTGCTGCTGTGTTGTCAAAAGCATCCTGGAAATTTGGGGGTACATTGCCTTGTGGGAAGTTGTCCTGGGTGCACTTCCCACAGTTAGTGTAATTTAAACTCAAAGGTGGGCCCCTCCAGAAAGGTCCTTGAAAATCATACCCCAGAACTAGTGGAACGAAAGCAGTGTGAAACATTTGCACACTCACTGAAGATAACTGTATTCAATGTATTCAGTTGGCAAAAATGTACCGGAAGGAATCTCATTTCTCCATGTTTTTCTAATACCGCTGTATTCCTTATTAGAGGATATTGTTGCACCTCATCAGAACATCACCGAGCTGTTCAGATAGTGGATCATCAATGTATTCTTCTCTATTTGCAGGTTCCATGTTCACAAAGCCGTCAACAGGGACTAGGTAGTCCTTTTATTCCATTTCCCACTTCACTTTCACTTTCACGGGCTTCCTTGTCAGACTACTTAGGAAGGACTTTGGATTGAGGGGCAAACTCATAGAAAGGAAGGGCCTTTTCTCACTTTCTTGACTGGTTTGGTATAATAATACCAATACCATACAGGTCAGGTAAAGTAGTAGCATGGCAATGGCCATCCTCACTTCAAGTACAGTGGTACCTCGACATACAAGTGCCCTGACATACAAGCGTTTTGAGATACAAGCCGCCAAGCGAGTGATATTTTGCTTTGAGATGAGAGCAAGATTTGAGATACGAGTATGTAAATACAGTACAGTACATAACAAAAACAACTGAGGTGGTGTTTTGGGAGCTGGAATGGATTAATGGGAAAATTGCTTTGAGATACGAGCGATTTGATATAAGAGCAAGGTTACGGAACGAATTAAACTCGTATGTCAAGGTACCACTGTACTGAAAAAGCCCAGAACTGTGGTGGGGGGGCTCCAAATGCTCTGAAGTCCAGGAATGAAAGTTCCTGGCCTTCAGAGCTCCTGGGGGGCATTTTGGAGGCATGCACTGTTGTATCACCAAAATGGGTCTGGTATACCATCTCCTAGTATGATGATAGACCACAAAACTGGAGTCTATCAGAGAATCAGACAGACTGGGACACCATTCTGGGTTCCTTAGCCTAGTCTATGCTTCATCCTGTGCAGACAGTCTACTAGGAGAGTCCAGGGTCCCCCCTTATCCCACATCTGTGTGCTGAATGGAAGCCTATTAGATCCCTTCTTGTTCCAGTACTTATGGTAAGTGCAGAGAAAGCCTAAAAGAAAAACTGCTTATCACTTTGCTGATGCTTACTCTAAAGGTGGAATGAAGGCAGGTTAAAACTAAGGTGTATCTGGGCCGTAATATCTGTTTCTCAGCCACATATGTAATGCCATTATGCAATTAATTAATCTTATCTGGGGCGGAAAAGAAGTCAAAAAATCTCTTCTGGATTTTAAAAAGATCTTTAACCTGAAATATTACTGTTAATGCAGAAATGGAATGACTGCATGATTTCCATAATTACAAGCTGAACACAAAGAGAAAGTGGGACACAGGATCGAGATTGTTACGACAGGAAGTAAATCAGTTGGCTTCTTGTGCCTGAACAGGAAAAACTGCATCCTTCTGAGTCTAATTCATTTAGAACTTTCTTCCTAACAAAACTACATGTTACTTTGTAGTCATTAGTATTTTAAAGACAAACCCCTTAGAGCTAAAGAACTTCACATCCTTCCAATAACTGTTTCAACGAGATAAAACAAATGCTAAACAAAATGTGACGTCCTGTTCCTTTTAATTTCATTCACTTATTGTGAAAACTCTTTGGTATGTGTATATACTGTAACTATCAATATTCTGCTCCTGTGGTTTATTGAATTGTTTCCCCAACTTCATCCGTCTGCTGCCTTATCCATGTACCACCTGTACTATGATTGACAACTTAGCATTTAAATTGATTCACTTTTTGATTTAAATTTATTATTTACAAAAAAATCCATCTGCATACCAATTTTTTTTTCTACGTACAACCAGTCATATAGCTACCAGGCATTAGGAAACACTGGTTTATCTCTATTTAATTACATCAATATTGTGTATATTGTGGCCCTTTCCACACCACATGGGCTGTTCTGACTCATATAGGGCTTGTCCCCATGCACTCCATTTACTTTGGATTGGAATCAGATCATTCCCAACTGACCCATCCATCCCCATGCGATTGAGGAAAGTGCGGGTTCAAGCTGAATATACGTGTCCCCATGCAAACCGTGCTAAATCTCTGCATTGGGAAACCACATCTTTTTCTCTCCACTCGCTCTCCCCTGATAGGAAGCCGGGTTGACATCACCATACCCTGTCCTGCCCACTGCAGCTATGACAGGGAAACACCTCCAGGTTTCACCTCTACGCACCCAACACACAGCAAAGATAAACTATGATAATAAGGGCCATTATTAAAAGGATGGAAAAGCAGGTCATTGCTTGAAGCCACCACATTTGGAGGTAGTTTAGCTGAGGTGCGCACCTTCGCATGACAGCAAGCACACCCTCACTCCCAATAGGTTCGAGGAACTCTGGCATCTGGTGCAGGGAAGCCACTGCTGCGTCGCCCACTAAGGCAATGCAGCACTGCATCAGGTGCATGGAAGCCACCCAAGTGTGCCACCCATTAAGGCGATGCAGCACTTGTGTGCAAAATCAAGCCATTGCCCATGTGTAGTTTGCTGATCAGACGATCAGGGAATAATTGTAGCCAGAAAGACACTCTTAGAACAAATTAGAGCCAGTTGACCCCCTCATCATTTCTCTTTTATCATAATTTGTTAAAAGAAATCCCTAAACAGTTGCGATTGCAACACATAGAACAGGAACAGCCAGCACAGGCAAACCCCCGCCTGCTAATGAAGTGAGCACGAATCTCCTCCCCCAATAACCCAGGAGAGTCCCCATGCCTCCAAAATAATCCAGGCTTGCCTCCCAAACTGCAGTGAGAACAGTTTTTTTTTTGGGGGGGGTTGCCACGGATTGGGGGGGTTGCCACGGATTTAAGCAATTTGTTCTGCATGCAGCCCGGATTGGGGCCTTTGCATGAGGACACTCCGAGTCAAATTCAGGTTTGCTTCAGAGTATAGAGTGCATGGGGACAAGGCCATAGTGTGGTCAGTATGTGTGGCTCACACTGAAGTTGGCTAGTAATAAACTGCTCTAAGGACTGCCTGCGTTTGGATAGACCACTGCAGTGCAACCCTGGTTGCTAATTCCATAGGCTTCAAAGCCCAGCCTTCAATGCCAGCATAAGTTCCTAGCATTTCTTGTGCATGGAAGGGCCCATTTTGGTAGCGTGCCAACTTCCAGTTGAGCTTCCTGGAGCACTGGCAGAATGGGGCCCCCACTGCATACCAGAGTCCATATTCTTTACTACGAAGACACGCAGACACCATACCCTCTGGACAATGAAGGTTTTGTTTCTGCATGTCTTTGTGGTCCACAATATGGGCTTTGGTCCACCGCAGTACAAGCACATGGTCCCATTTTGGTCCCATAGCCTGATCCGTTGCTTCATTCCATGTGGATGTAGTGTTCTAAGGGAGACAGGGCTTATAGTATTCCACACTAGGGGTGTGTTCCCATGGTACTAATTTGTATCTCTATTGCCCCTCCACTGAAGTGGATTAAAGAAAAGCGGGGTCAATCTGGATTTAAGCGTTCCCAAGGGGATAAGCAAAACACGCATTTAAAATGAATGGACCGTCCCCAAGGAAGCATGTTTTGTTTACCCGCATCTTTTTCTCCCCGCCCCTCGCCATTTCATTGGGTGATCGGGCGGAAGGAATTTCCAGCTGCCGAAACGCCTCCCCCCCAGCCAGCGATCCTGCAATCCTTTCCTTCAAAAAGACCAAAAGAAAAATTTAAAACTTCTCTGTTCGTCTCCCCTGCTTGCGAAGACTGCAGCCGGCATTCTTTACAAGATCTCCACCCAGCCAGCTCTTTTACACTTTCACTTTCGCGGAAGCAATTCATCACAATGTATCTTTGCTGTTTCTCTTTGGGATTGGAAAGAGAAACAGCAAAGAGAAAATGCCTGCCTAGATCGCTGTTTGCATAGATCGCTGGCTGGATGACAGGCAAAAGAGAGAGAGAGAGAGAGATGATCTCTCCGGCCGGCAATTCCCACCTGGGAGAGAATCCCCGCCCCTTTTGCCACAGAGCGATCCCATGGAAAATGTTGCGCTGAAAACCCACGTCTTCCAGAAAGTACTGCTTTAAACAGGTATTTTTTTAAAGCGGGTTTTCCCCATTAGCGGCGCTGGAAACCCGGATTAAAGCCGTGCATGGGACCGCTCCGTGGCAAAAGAAGATTTTCAGCAGACTTATTATTGCATGGGAACGCAGCCTAGGTGTCGAAGGTTGGACCTTCATGCTTCAATGAAGTGCAGTGTGGCACTGGCCTATTGTCAATTAATAGCAGTAAATATTGGTTTCTGATATTGGCAATTATTTTTCAGCAAGGCTTTGTACAGACTTCAGAGATTTTTGGACCAGAGCAGATGTTCTGGAAATTCTGCAGCTAATTTGATCCTCTTTAGTACTGTTCTTCAAGAGACTTCTCCCAGGACAAAACAAATGATGAACTTTTCAACAAGCAAAAATGAGTGTTGTGATGGTAACTTAAAGAACAAATGTATGTATACCTTGAGTCAGCTAAGTAACTACCTTTGTCTCCCACTAATTCATATTTTGGCCAATATGTTCTACAGTTTTTGAGCAACCTATCTCTAAATATCACCAAGGGGGTGAATTATCAGAATGTAATCACTGGCATAGTATATACTCTTAATTAATTGCTCCCCAAACATAAGCTCAGATGTTCTCTCGCTCAGTTTAAACATGATAGCATCTGCCCCAAACTGGATCATAACACTCTGTTTAATTTTGCTTAAGGCCTTGGGAAGTGCTAAAGGTATGCACATAAACATCTAATTGTGAACTGAAATGTTTTCTATCATAACCTTGCAAAATAGTTTGATACTGTTTATTAACTTTGACTGCTTCCAGATGGCATGGTGAATGTATCACTATTTAGCAATATTCTGGAATAATTCCAGAATAATCACTTGTTAGCCAGACAGCAGGGTAACAGCACAGGAAAAGGTCAAGCCACTTACTGGTGGTATGGTGGTTGCTCCTGGGATGGGGCAAGGTGTATATCTAGGGGTTTTGATATGTGGAAGTGCATGATCACTACCCTGTGTTCATGCACAGTCACCATTTTTGGCTGAATTTGGCCCCTCACGTGCAGGGGGACCATTCCCAAGATGGTGAATCATGTGAAGAAGTGTCCAGACAGGTAAATGCTCTTACTTTTTACATAAACCCAGGTTGGGAGCTGATTTTTTCACAATAATGTTATTGCACAATATCACTCCAATATCCTGGCGCTATGCTGCGATTGGCACAGACATACCCGGCAATCCCAGCATAGCCCTGGGATAATTCTGAGTTTTCCACCCTGTCTGGATGCAGCCTTTAGGAAAACATCCAGGTTAGCCTTTAAAAATAACACCATGAATATCACGAAATGTCATGTGGTCAGAAAACCACATTTGTCACTGATCTGATTGTATGTTGCCCTTAATGTCACATGGGGGCTAAGGTCTTAGCTTTAGTTTATTAAGTTAGCCCCTTAAAGATGGTACAGGCCCTTTTGTTTTGTGGAACCAAAGTGTGCTGCTGCTACACCCCCTTCGATTTTTATGAGCACCAAAGTACACCTCCAAAATGGGTCCCCAAAAACTCTGACACTAGGGGCGAATCCCCACAGCAAGCTTATTTCAAATTCAAAACGTTTTCA